>CAUYRT010008126.1:0-60345 GCA_963574885.1 Lepilemur ruficaudatus
CAGATCTACTGAGAAATTTATTGTTTAACACATTAACTTCCATGTGATTTGTATTTAATTTATGCTAGTTTTGAGCCCTGGGGCCTGTGAAGCATATGTCACTCACACATCTCTTTACCTTGGGAGCTGCGTGGTGTGCAGTAAAATCAAGCTTAAATTTTTTATAAGATATGTTTTGTGCTTGTCTGAATTGGATAAAAGCATATAACAAATTTTTCATTAAATTCAAAACGATCATTTTATTTTCAAAGTTTTTCTTCTATTTTCGTAATAAAACACCATGGCCCCAGGGAAAAATTTTTTTTTTCTAGTGTAGCAGTCTTAATATTATCAACTTAACTTAATATGTTAAGTGTGAGGTATGTGCTATTTCAGGAGAGCACACACAGGAGTAAGATGCTAAAATAGATACCCCTGGGTGACTCTCATTTGGAGATGGTAGAGTAGGGACAGTGCAGGGAAAAAAACATGGAAAAGGAGCCATGCATGGTAGCACACACATCTATAGTCTTAGCTACTGAAAAGCCCAGCAGTTCAAGGCTGCAGTGTGCTATGATCATGCCAAAAGAAAGAAAGAAAGAGAGAAAGAGAGAAAGAGAGAGGGAGGGGGAAAGAAAGGGAGGGAGGGAGGGAAAAGGAAGAACGTGAGAACATTAAAGGCAGGTACCACCTTCTTCAATCCTGCGTGAACTACTGTTCATGATAAAGCTTCTTCAGATCCCAGAGTTTGTGTTCAGAGCATATGAGAAAATGTGGGGACACTGAATTTAATTTGGGAATTTAAATTATGCTTCAAAGCAGATATAAAAATAGTTCACAGCACTGGGAAAACCCTGAGAAAATAATGTCACAATAATGGAAAAAATAAATCAGAGCACTTATCCTTTCTATATTCTAGTCTTTTCTTTCCTATTGAATTATAGATGGGTTAGCTGGGGAAAACCATTCTAGCCCTATTTTCCTTCCCCCAAGTCCTGGCCCTCTCCCCATCTAAGCAGTGAAAATTCTTTGAATTGGAGCTTTATTTCATGGGCCTGGAGCGAGAAGGTTAATTAAAAATATCAGCAGGCTCAAGGCAATGTGGTATCCCGGATGGGATCATGCAATAGATATAAGACATTAGTGAAAAATTAGTGAACTCTGCGTAAAGTCTGGAGTTTAGTAATACTATTAGTATTAATTATTTTGACAATTATATCATAGTAATGTAAGATGTTAAGGCTGGCTCCCCCATTACCGGGAATCAATTTGCTTCATCTCTTTTTAGTAGCTTTAATATCAGCTTTTCTTTTTAATGTGGCCATAGTATTAAATGAGGACAGTATTGCCATGTAAGTACACATGGCTGAAGTCATAGACTTGGTTGACACTCCTTTAGCCAATGTAAATGGTCAGTATTCACCCCATTCCTCCAAAAAAAAAGAGAAGTAAAGGACAGTCTGTGTTTATCGATGCTGAGGAATGCTAAGCTTCTTTGTAATATCAATTCAGAAAAACAATCATGGTTTGGTTACCACTGAGATTTTGATTGTTTGATGCCCTAAGGAGAACCACATACTCAAATGAGTTTCTGCACTGTCTTCTTGTAAAGTTTGTCTTCTGGAGGCATTTTACAGATTTATGCACTGACATGTAAAAACTTGTATAATCATGAAAATGGTAATGTTGCAAAGGGAAGTGATACTCATATTTTAAGTTAGTGTTTATATATCCCTTTATATAGTGTTTATATATCCCTTTACCTTGAGATAATTAGCAAGTATTGTGTTGATTGTCCTTATAAATAACAGATGTATGAATATTGTAACAATCTGTATTCCATTTGAACACATAATATCTATAATATTCATACCAATTTCTAACATTCTTTTATGCAGCAACAAAATCTTTTACACTGTTATGATAATGTCATACCTGGTTTTCTATTAATAGTAGCAGTTTTTGAACAATTGATCATAGATACATGATTCTTTAAGTACTGCTACTATTCATGTATCTATAAAACATTCTTTGAAACAGTTACTAGAAAACATGTGTTCATAGGTACATGAATAGCAACAGTACTTAGAGAAAAAAATTAATAAAAATATTATTTCTTTTTCCACTTTATTGGTTTATGTATAACCATGCACAAAAGACCACATGTTGCACAATTTCATTTATGTGAACTGTCCACATGTATTCATATATATATGTGCATATATTTATATATGTGCAACATACAAAAGAGATTTGAGGCTACTTAAAATCGAAGTTCAGGGATAATAATAAGAGATCCAAACAAACATGACAAGGTTAAAGCACATACTAGGAAATAATGGGGAAAGGATGAAGAAAATTAGACCAGGCTTCTGCCATCTGCCCTGTTAAAAAAGAAAACTTAGCATGAGATAGAATGTTTGCCAATATAAAATTTTTAATCATAAGTATTTATACAATGTGTGAATCTAAACAAATGTAATTTCCCTATTGACTAAATTTGGAATGTTCCTAAGCATTCTGAGAATGTCATTCTACAAGGAGTTCCCGTAGTGAAATCATAGTGTAGCCTTCCATTTGATTAAGATGTTATAAGTGGTATCACCTGGAGATGCACGCGACCCAGAGTGAGATACAGCTGCTCTTATTCTGGCATTTATTTTCCTGACATGATTTCAGTGATCTGATCATGTTTGCTGTGTGAAACACTTTTAAAAATATCAATGTATTTTTTATTTATCACATTTTCCTTATATATATACTACTAAGAAAAGACTTAAATGATTGTCCTATTTATTTCTCATAGAACCAGTTTTTCATAAGCTGTGCTGATGACAAAGTCGTGTTCAATAAGGTAGGCGATGCCATCGCCCAGAGGATCCTGAAAGCTCACAGGTAATGTTTTTGGCACCTTGGTTAGGAGTTGTTGCTACAGATGCTCTTGTATTTACTACTAAAATGATTTCTGAAAGCCTATTTTTAAAGCGCTGCCATTTCCTAGCAGGGTTGAATTTGGTTCAGCTAGCAGTATGTTACTGATTCCTTTAATTTGAGTCAGTTACTAAGAATTTTCGAGTCCCTTTTTGAAGGAACTTGAATTCTTCCAGGGCACAATCATTTTTTCCTGGCTGATCTCTTTCTCATGCATGAGTTTATGATTTGATTTATTTAATGGCAGACAGTGAACTGTGTTCACTTAAAAACCAAAGTGAAACAGACATAATATTTTGCTATGGGTTATATTTAAATTCTTGTTACCATCTGTCTGATTTCTTTAGCTCATGGGATTATTTCTTTAATAACAGTTTTATTGAGATTGAATTCACATACTATACAATCCACCCACTTAAACTGTACAATTCAATGATTTTTTTAGTATATTCACAGAGTTGCATAACCATCACCTAATCAATTTTCAAATTTTCCATCACCCTAGAAAGAAACCCCGTCAGTTGTCATTACCCCTTCCCTCCTTCCCTTAGCCCCTGGAAACCACTAATCTACTTCCTTTTTCTATAGATTTGCCTAGTGTGGATATTTCATATAAATTAAATCATGTAATATGTGGTCTTTTAGGACTGACTTCTTTCACTTAGCACAATGTTCTCAAGGTTCAGCTATGTTATAGTGTGTATCAGTATTTCTTTCTTTTTTATTACTAGATAATATTCCATTAGATGGATATACCACATTTTATTTATCCATTCATCAGTTGGTGGACATTTGGGTTGCTTCTACATTTTTGGCTATTATGAATAATGTGGCTATAAACCTTCTGTACTAGTTTTTCTGCAGGTGTATGTTTTCATTTCTTTAGGAGTAGGATTACTGGTAACTCCATGTTTAGCATTTTGAGGAACTGCCAGACTGTCTTCCAAAGTGGATATGCCATTTTACATTCCCACAGTGTATACACGCTCCAGTTTCTCTCTGTTATTGCCAATTCTTATTATTATTGCTCTCTTTGATTATAGTCAACATAGTAGGCCTTAAATTGTATCTCACTGTGGTTTTGATTTCAATTTTTCTGTTGAGCATCTTTTTGTGTGCTTATTATCTGTGGAGAAATGTCTGTTCAAATCCATTGCTCATTTGTTCACTGTGTTCTTTGACTTCTTATTGTTGAATTGTAAGAGTTCTTTTCATACTCTGGATGCAAGTCTCATATCATATATATGATCTGAAAATATTTTTTCCCATTCAGTGGGTTGTCTTTTAACTTTCTTGATGATATGATTTGAAACGTGACCGTTTTTTATTTTGATCAAATCCAGTTTACTTATTTTTTAATCACTTGTGCTTTTGGTGTCATATCTAAGAAACTACTGATTAATCCAGGATTATGAAGATTTATGCTTCTAAGAATTTTATACTTTTAGCTGTCATGCTTAGGTCTTTGATAGATTTTGTTGCTTTTTGTGTATCATGTGATTTATGGGCCCAACTCAACCCTTCATTCTTTTGTATGTGGATATAAAGTCATCCTAGCACCATTTGTTAAAAAGACTATTCTTTCCCCGATAGAATTGTGTTAGCACCTTTTTATGGCTGTAAAAGTAGCAAAATACACAAAGAAACAAGAGCATTATTATGTTTCATTCTTTTAAGTCATTGAACACACACAGTAAAGAATAAATACATAATTTGGGAATTAAAACATTTTTTGACTTTGAGTGTCATGTGTTATTTTGGTATCTTTCTTTCATATATGTGGGGATTTTTAGACTTAAGGACGTTTTATAACAGTAACTATCAGCATTTTATATGATTCATAGTTTATATCTATATTATCTCACTGAATCTTCACAGCTCTTGAATGTAGGTCAAGTAGCTGTTACTGTTGTTGTTGCTGCCCTCATTTTTAGAATTTAAAACTGAGATTTAAGAGGTTATACAACTTGTCTAGGCCACTAACAGAAATAGGGAAAAACAGCTTTGAGCCCAAGTCTTTGGATTTTTGACCTAGTGCCTCCCCTCACACCACGTAACTCCAATTCATTGATGGTTAGAATGAAAGACTTACTCAGCGTTTCCCCAGGTTGAGGCAAGTGTGTTGGGCCTTCCTCCACTGACCAGTCTTTGGAGGCAGGCTGACTCCTGGAAGTGGGAATGACCTGGAGTGAGGCAGGTCCCTCTGGCCTATGGGGAGCAATGCCTGGAGAAGGACTTCACTGTGAGTGAGTCATCAGCAGCCAACACTCTCAGCAGCTGAGAGGATGGCTGTCTTGACCCTGTGGTCAGGGGCTCTAGCAGCAAACCACATCATCCACCACATTCTTCAGGGTGTACAGTGGGTCTCACCCTTGGCTACACATCAAAATCACTGTTGGACCTTTACACAATTACAGAGAGCTTGAGTCTACTACAGGCTTACTGGATTATAATTTCCTGGATGGGGCCCAGGCACCTGTATTTTATAATGCTCCACAGCTGACTCCAGAGCACAGCTAAAATTGCTTAGTCCTCATCTAGAACAAGGTATGTACATGGCCATAAATATTAATGGTGGTCTGTGATTTTACAAGTGACTTTTATCCTTTGCCTGCTCATATCTTTCTTTAAATTTCAAAATATTAATATTGAGGGAGTACAAATGTTTTTATTACATGGATACCTTGTATAATGCTTAACTTGGGGCATTTAGTGTGCCTATCACAAGAATAGTGTTCACTGTACCTGATAGGTAAGTTTTTATCCCTCACTTCCTTCCTAACCTCCCCACTTCTTGGTTTCTAATGTCCTTTACATCTCTTTGTGCCTGTATGTACCCATCATTTAGCTCCCACTTACTAGCGAGAACATGTGCTATTTGTTTTCCCATTCCTGAGATACTTTACTTAGGATAAGTGGTGTTCCATCCAAGTTGCTGCAGAAGACATTATTTCATTCCTTTTTATGGCTGAGTAGTACTACCTATACCACACTTTCTTTATCCGCTCATGAGTTGATAGGCACTTAGGTTGATTTCTCATCTGTGCAGTTGTGAATTGTGCTGCAATAAACATTCAAGTACAGGTATCTTTTTTATAAAATGACTTCTTTTCCATTGAGTAGATACCCAGTAGTGGGATTATTGGACTGAATGGTAGTTCTACATTTATTTCTTTGAGGAATCTCCATACTATTTTCCATAGTGGTTGTACTAATTTGCACTCCTACCAATAGTGTATAGTGTATAAGAGCTCTCTGCATCCACATCAGTATCTATTGTTTTTTGGCATTTTGATAATGGCCATTCTGATAGGGAGTAAGGTGGTACCTCATTGTGGTTTTAATTTGCATTTCTCTGATGATTAGTGATATTGAGCATTTTTTCATGTTTTTTGGCCATTTGTCTATCTTCTTTTGAAAAACTTTCATTCGTGTCTTTGCCTACTTTTTAATGGGGTTGTTTTTTTCTTGCTGATTTATTTGCATTCTCTGTAGATTCTGGATATTAGCCCTTTATCAGATATATATGTTGTGATATTTTCTCCCATTCTGTGGGTTGTCTATTTACTCTGTTGATTATTTCCTTTGCTGTGCAGAAGCTTTTTAATTTAATTAAGTCCCATTTATATATTTTTGTTATTGGTGTAGTTGCCTTTGGGGTCTTAGTCATAAATTCTTTGCCTAAGCCAATGTCTAAAATAGTTTTTCCTACATTTTCTTCTAGAATTTTTATGGCTTTTTGCCTTATATTTAAGTCTTTTATCCATCTTGAATTAATTTTTATGTATAGCCAGAGATAGGGATCCTGTTTCATTCTTCTGCAGGTGGTTATCCAATTTTCCCAGTACCATTTATTAAATAGGGCTTCCTTTCTCCAGTGTATGTTGTTGTCTTCTTTGTCAAAGATCAGTTGGTTATAGGTAGATGGTTTTATTTCTGGGTTCTGTACTTTGTTCCATTGGTCTATGTCATTACTTTTATACCAGTACCATTGGTCTATGTCATTACTTTTATACCAGTACTATGCTGTTTTGGTTACTACAGCCTTGTAGTATAGTTTGAAGTCCAGTAATGTGATGCCTCCAGATTTGTTCTTTCTGCTTGAGCTTGCTTTGGCTGTTCAGACTATTTCTTGGTTCCAAATGAAGCTTAGAAATATTTTTCTAGATTTGTGAAATATAATATTGGTATTTTGAGAGGGATTGCTTTGAATCTGCAAATCACTTTGAGCAGTATGGACATTTTAACAATGTTGATTTTACCAACCCATCAGTGTTTTGTAGCTCTCTTTGTAGAGATCTTGCACCTCCTTGGTTAAGTATATTCCTAGGTATTTTATTTTCTTTGTAGCTCTTATAAAAATGATACTGAGTCCTTGATTTGATTCTCAGCTTGATTGTTTGTAGTATATGGAAATACTACTGATTTATGTACATTGATTTTATAATCTGAAAATTTGCTGGATTTATTTATCAATTCTAGGAGTTTTTTGGAGAAGTTTTGGGGATTTTCTAAATACAAGATAATATCATCAGCAAACAGGGCTAGTTTGACCTCTTCTTTCCCAATTTGGATACCTTTTATTTCTTTCTATTGCCTGATTTCTCTGGCTAGGACTTCAGTACTATGTTGAATAGAAGTGGGAACAATGGGTATCCTTGTCTTCTTCCAGTTCTTAGAGGGAATGCTTTCAACTTTTCCCTATTCATTATGATGTTGGCTGTGAGTTTGTAATATATGGCTGTTATAATTTTGAGGTATATTCCTTCTGTGCCTAGTTTGTTAAGCGTTTTAATCATGAAAGGGTGCTGGTTTTTATCAAATGCTTTTCTGCAGCAATTTAGATGATCATGTTGTCTTTGCTTTTGCTTCTGTTTATATGGTGAATCATGTTCCTTGATTTGCATATGTTGAACAATTCCTACATCCTTGAGATGAAACCCACTTGATCATGGTGAATTCTCTCTTTATTGTGCTGTTGAATTTGGTTTGCTAGTATTTTCTTGAGGATTTTTGTGTCTATGCTCCTAAGGGATTTTGGTCTATAGTTGTTGTTGTTATTATTGTTGTTGTGTACTTTCCTGGCTTCACAGAATGAGTTAAAAAGGATTTCCTTCTTCTCAATGTTATAGAATAATTCTGTAGAATAGGTGGCAGTTCTTTGTAGGTCTGGTAGAATTCGGCTGTGAATTCATCTGGTCTGGGTCTTTTTTGGGGGGATTTTTTTTTATTACTGCTTCAATATTGCTGCTCATTATTGCTTTGTTCCGGATTTCTATTTCTTTCTGACTTCGTATCTTTTTTGAGGAAATCACCATAGGATCTGTTTCTGAGATGACTTAAAAATAGTCTTGGTTACAGCTAAACATACATGTACACACAGAGATTTCTCAAATCCTTGCCAGTCTCCCAATTCTATGGGGTAATTTATGTCTAATTTACAAAATTGTGTCTGATTTACAGAATTACATTATCTTCCTGTCAAACCTCCATTTTCATTTATGCAGTTGTATCTACGTCATCTATAAAGCACATTTGGCAAAAGAGAAAAATAATTTTTTATAAAATTTAAATAAGATCTTCCTTGAAGTATCAGGAAAAAAAGAATTTTAAGTAAGTCACAGAAATACATTAAGTTGACAAATGAGCTCTTTGGGCTGAGCAATGAATCATGAGCTTTGGAGCTGTGATCAGCTCATACATGGAATAGAATGAACCTCAATTTCACCTATCCCAGTTATTAGTTCCCTATAGTGCATGGCTTAATAAATACCTATGAGATTTGTTTTTAATGTGTTTGGGAGCCTGAAAGATATTTTTCCTTACTATATTAATTTGTCTTTAAAAATCTGTACTTCTTCTAAAAATCATAAAATCATAGCATTTTCTGGCTGAAAGGAACTTCAAGATATTTTCTGATTGAACATTCCCCAGTGATCCAATGAGCTGCTTCTGAAAGAAGAAGGGATCTGTGATAAAAGAGTATGGTGAGGTAGCACCTGTGGAAGATTGCATCTCATGCTTGGAGGTTCACAGAGCACATTAAAGACTCTGATAATTTCAAGCTTACTTTGTAGAAAATGGGTAATGAGGCCACCAGATTTCAAATTAACTGAGTGTCATTTAGCTCTGCTCTCTAATAGTCTCACTTTTTTTGACAGTCACATTTCAAAGTGGTACATACATCACATCTTCAGACTTTTATTGGATACACACACATCCTGAAAACGTATTTTATGTTTTTCTCCTTTTCGGCATCTACACGTTATTGTTCATCTCCTATGTTAATTGAAGCTGTAAAATATATCTTCACTTAATTTCAAATCTGTGAGCTTGTGTTCCCAGGCAAGATAAAGACTGAATTAAAAAGCTCATTTTATGGTTGCCTATAGAGAGCACTTCCTTTTCACTAATTTGAGGTCATGATAAGTCATCCCAAAGCTAACCCCTGTCTTCCTTCATAGATTTCTCTGTTTTCTACTCTTCTGAAACTGAGAACTTCCCCGCCAAAGTCACATTCTTAGCAACAAGTATAATTTGGCTGTTGGAGAAAAACTAATAGAACACAGCACAAAACAGATGGAGGGAAATGACAGCAGTCGGCAGACAGACCAAAGAACACAGGCAGTCTTCCAGGTCCCGCCCCACCCCTGGAGGGATCTGAGTCCTTACACTGCCAACTCCTTCAACTGGGCTGTCTTTATTTTTCCACCAGCACTGGAGTCCAGGCTCACACTGATTCCCCTGAGCAATTTTTCTGTTCCCTTTACTTCCTCCTCTGGTTCCTTCTCAGCAGCCATATTTCCTTACAGAAACAGGTTTTTACAAGTCCCTCATATTCTGATCCATGACCTAGAGCCTCAGACAGATGTTCATCCTGAGCTGAACACACAGCAGCCAGGGGAATCACTGCAGAAAACAAAATCTCTGCTCTAATAAGTAAAACTGTCTCAGAGTGGAGACCAGATCCCAACCCACTTGAAACTTCTCTTTGACAACTCAAACATAATAGATCAGGAAGGAAAAGAATCACAATCTGCAGTCTAAAACTGACTGTTTTATACCATGTTTGAATAAGCTGAAAGATAAAACAGGACCAACTGATTCAGGTAGAACATTTTAGAACACTGTTTGCCATGAATGAATGGTTTCTGAAGATGATCTCAGGTCTTTGCTTACGGAACCTTGACATGCATCATTTTTCTGCCTCGGTGGAAAGTCAAGAAGTGAGAAAGTACATTTTACGCACTATTGTCACCAAAAAGTTGATACATATAATGAAAATAGGCAGTTGACCTAATGTCTGTGGGTTTTAATATTAAACTACATTGAAAATATACTACTAAATAACATTAAAAATAACACAATTTTGTAAATTGCTCATGCTTCTTATCACTGTAGAAGAGCTACAGTTTGACCATAAGTGGGTGGTATGGGGACTACTATCCTGGGAAATCTGACATTATTAGAGGACCAGATGTCTGGAGATGTGGGTCTCTGCAGCCCTGTTATCCACAGATATGTGACCTTTTGAGTATATGAGTTTGCTTTTCTGACACTCGGTCTCATCGCCATCGAAGAGAATAATAACTGCCCTACCTAGCTCATAGGGAATACATATGAAAGCAGTTTGTAAATTGTAAAGCACCAGTTCATGTAAGAAATTATTATAGCATTTCCAGGGTATTCATCATCTGGAAATACGCTGCTCACTGTAAATGTAAGCAAGGTTTAAAAAGAATCACAATATTCAAATCAACTGTTTCAAGAGTTAATATTTGTGCTATAAATGGAAATGTTTTAATTAAAAATATATTTGTATATTCCTTATTTTAAATTACTAGATGGCTACTGCTGGATAAGAGAACTTGCTTTGGTTTCTTACCACTGGCTCTTGTGCATCCTGTGACAGGTAAAGGCACATGATAAAAACACAGCTGTCTAGAGATGTCCTGCCAGAAACCTGTAGCTGACTCCTCCTAGGAATCAAATTTTAAATTCCCCATTATTGATCTAATAACCTTCTCCCCCTAAAATAGCAAATAACATAAAAGGTATTCTGAGTTTAATGTTATTTTGTTTTAATTTTCGGCCCTATTTACTTTGTTGTTCTTCGAAGGCATACAAGCTTTCTAATTGAAATCACTGGTTGTTAATCGAATAAAACTGTTACCAGATAGTTTTTGAGTCTTTCCACATAATAGGTGCTTTACCTGTGTTACTACATTCAATCTTCATATCAATCTTATGGAGTTGGGTGCATAATTCCTCATTCTACAGAGGAGGCAACTGAGGCCTAGTGAGGTTAAGTAGCTTAAGCTTAGCCAAGTCACATGGCTGTTGGTGGGTGAAACTGGAGCTCAAACCAGGTCTTTAGGACTTTAACATGTGCTTTTCACCTCTAAGCTACAAAGCTTCCCTCACTTCAAGGGAAGTAGAAATTTTCTAATGTTAAGCCTCCTAGAAATCTATGAATGATACTTTATTTTAAAATTTAGAAAATCAGGTGAATGTTTTATTTTTTTAAATAATTGCTTGGTAAATAAAAATTTCTTAGGTTTCAAGAAAAAAATCTATGTATCCTATAATTTTGTACCAAGCTGAAAAGACATGCTGGGCATGTTTCAGAAGCATTATCTTTAAAAAAAATTCAAACTTCAGTTATAATAAAAAGGAATAAAAAACCTTTTAACTAAGTATATCAATTACTGGTTTCACATTTTTTCTTATGGGATAACTTCCAAGTTCTATGAAATTCCTGGAGAAAAGGTTACATTGGGCCATAAATGACGACGGATCATGGCAGGAGAACTTTTGATTTATATCATTTAATTGCTTTTAATCTGTTCCAAAAGTTGTATAAATGGTAATCTCAGCAGATAGAGAAATGTAAAGATTAGCTCAGGGCAGGGGCCAGCAATCATCTTGAGCCTGAGCATGTGCCCTGGCAGAGAGAGGAAGGAAGAGAGAGATTCAGAAAGAAAAACAAGAATGGAACTGGCTAGGTTTTGTATGTTCTTATTTGGGGGCGACTAAGGGATATATATGTCTGCCAAAGGGTATCAGGTCGAGGGTGAAGTCTAAGTCAGATATGCAGCACTCTCACATTTGAAAGCTAGCTATTTTCAAAAGCTAACCAGTGAAAACATTATATGTGTGTTTCTACAGCATATATAATATGTCATAATCTATAAAGTCACACAAATAATAATTCGGTGCTAAATAGAGCCAGCTTTTCTAGTGGACTAGCAATACAGATAGGGAAACTGAAGCCCTAAAAGATCTTCTGCATTTAAAAGATTTGCCAAACACAAAATAAAAAGGATTATGTCCCAAACCACTAAGAAGCTACAGATCCAATTCCAACACAATTAATACTACCATAGTATAAAATTCTCTTTATACACAGACAAAAAACCTCACTAAGCCTTAACCACAATTCTTATTTCTGACAGTATTCAGTGCTGCAAAATCTACAATGAGAAGATTTATAGCAGCTCTTGAAGTTTATGGTAATGAAATATGACCTATAAATCTCAAATTCTCAAAAAATAAAGTGTCTTGTCACGAGAGAAGCATGTTGAGCTTCTTTGAGACCTTACAGATCCTGAGACCCAGTCTTGAGCGGACTGTGCTTCTCCTAACTGCCCTCCATGCTGCGGAGGGACTAGGGGTGAAGGAGGCAGGGGCTTGCAGGAGAGAAGAACAAGAAGAGGGTTGCACAGGCGTGTCACCACTATGACCCATCTACGTGGTGAATTAGTTCTGTGCTTTTAAAGGTACAAGCAGCATTAAAAATATTAATTTTAAAAAGCCCACACTCTCAGCACCCCCAAAAATTCACTCTTTTTATTTTTCTATTTCCTTTTTTGACCATGTACATATTTCTCTCTTCTTTTGAATTGTAACTTATTTTCTTTTCCTATAACTCACATGAATTTCTGGCTCAAGCCTCATTTCCACACAATAGGAGGAAATTTAGTTTAGGCACTCCCTGATAAATGTGTCCAGATTCAGTGATTTCTCATTATTTCTTCTTGGTATTCAGGGTCCTTGCCTCCCCTCCTTCCACATCCCCATCCTTGGGCTAGATGCTGAAGGGGCCCTGTATCTTTGGAAAGGGGCCTCCAGATCTTAGCATTGCTTTCCTCAGCCTGTTCAGCCATCTGCTTAATGTAACTTGGGGATGTAAGACTTTCGGACCCACCTCTCTGCCATTTCTCTTGTGTGCCTGCCACAATCGTGCTGCTGGACTATTCCCTCCATGTTTCTCTGGGGTTCACTTGGAAGCAAGGCTCAGATCTTCATGGCTTTCACAGCCTCACATTTGAAGGGGAGTGGTATCTTTCTTATTTTCCCTGGATTTCTGCTTGAGGCTAAAGGACAAAGTCCTTGCACTGAGTCTTGCTCTTATTTCTTTACACTCCTGCCTCAGCTTAGAGAATCTATCTCTAGTTCTCCAAATCTAAGAGGTTGACATCTTTGTGCCCTGGTTCCTTTGTGAGTGGGCCACACAATGAGTAATGTCTGCTTCATATGTCCAGGCACAGCACAGGGGATGTTAACACATTTAAGGGGAAAATGATTTAATATTTCATAGTATCAGCCTGTTATAGTTGTATTGTCTTATAGTTGTAACTTTGCATTGGGGCCATTTTAACATAGTGCCAGAAGTATTTTGCAGCTGAGCCATCATAGTGGTCCTCGTGGTAGTTGTAAAATTCCACCATTGAATGGCTGTAACCTAATTTAGTTAACCATCCCTCTGTTACTGGACATTTGTTTCCAATTTTTAACTATTATACATAGCACTGCATAAGAGTTAATGAAATTTGAAAGAAAAACTTATATTAACAAGAAGGTTGAAAATTCAATTTTATAAAATTGCTCTGAATTAACGTGGATGAAGCAACTGCCTGCATGATAGTATTTACCTGTGGCTTAGCGATTATTTATGATCTTAAGAGCAAGATCGTAGGCTGGGCGCAGTGGCTCACGCCTGTAATCCTAACACTCTGGGAGGCCGAGCGGGCGGATCGTTTGAGTTCAGGAGTTCGAGACCAGCCTGAGCAAGAGCGAGACCATCTCTACCAAAAATAGAAAGAAATTAATTGGCCAACTAAAATGTATAGAAAAAATTAGCCGGGCATGGTGACACATACCTGTAGTCCAGCTACTCGGGAGGCTGAGGCAGAAGGATCGCTTGAGCCCAGGAGTTTGAGGTTGCTGTGAGCTAGGCTGACATCACAGCACTCTAGCCCGGGGAACAAAAGTGAGACTCTGTCGCAAAAAAATAAAATAAAATAAAATAAAAAATAAGCAAGATCGTAAATAATTTTGCACATTAGGGGCTCAGGTTTTTACCCTAAGCCAACTGCACAACCCCAGTGGTATGAGGATGCAGTATTTCAGAAGGAGATTAGAATCCCCAGCAGCTGGGACTGTTGTCTTCTCTGGGTTGGATCAAGGAGGCAGATTGGACATACTGTCCCATAGAATTTTCTCTTTATTGGCTTACATTCAACCACAACTTTATGGTTTGAAATTCCAGAGCCCTTTTTTCTACAGCAGTGGAAAATCTAAGGAGTTTCTGCTAGTTTGCCAAACACAGTTTAAAATTTTCATCATTCAGGAAATTTATGAACTACTGCATTGCAAAATAGCAAAGGCCTTGATGTGGAACTGAAAGTCCTAAAAACAAGAAAATACGAATATTCTTATTCCTACAAACTAAAATTTGCAAGAATGTTTTATAAGATTTTTATAGGACATTTCTCAATATCCCACATATGAGATCTCCATTTTGTAGTCATTTTCGCTTCAAAAAAAAAAAACAGAGATAAAATGGAACCATCTCTTACAAACAACATCACAAGGATTTGGTGTTCAGACTAGCAATACCACTTCTAAGATTTTTCCAACAAATGTGAAAAATGATTTATGTGAAAATAGTTAATTCAAAATAGCAAAAAAGTTGGAAGCAATTTAAATGCCTATCAATAGAGAACTGGTTTAAATATTAAGGTACAGATATATGGTAGAATACTATATCCCTGTTGTTAAAAAATAAGTCTTTAAGTTTTGATGTGGAAGGATTTCCAAGATACCCTGTTAAATGATAAAAATAATGTTCAGAAAAATGTTTATAGTACCCTAACATTTGTGTAGGAGGAAAAAATATCTATATAGGCTTATAAATTCGTAGATTATTTCTTTAAGAACACTGAAGAAACTGGTAACAAGGGTTGCCCTCAGGGAGGGGAAACAGGGCCTGGGGACAAAAGAGTGAAAGAATTTTTTTCACCATATAATCTTCCAACTCTTAAATTTTTTACTATAAGCATATGTTATCCATTAGAAAATAATTTATTTGGCAGTTTCTCAAAATGCTAAAAGTAAAATAACCATATGACTCAGTGATTCCATTCCTGAATATATACGCAAAAGAACTGAAAACAGGGACTCCAGCAGATATAATTCATTGATATTGATAGCATTATTATTATATTATAACAATTATTATCTTATTATTTATATTAATAGTAATAATTATTATTATCGTGATAGCCAAAAGGTGGAAACAACCCACGTGCGCATCAACAGATGAATGTGGTATATGCATACCCTGTATTTCAGTCACAAAAAGAGAGAATTTTGACACATACTACACCATCAATGAATCTTGAGGATGTTCTGCTAAGTGAAATAAGTCAGACACAAAAGGACAAGTATTGTATGAGTCCACTTAACGTGCAAAATCTAGAATAGGTAAATTCATGGAGACAGAAAGTAATTAGAGGTTACCAGGAGCTGTGGGGAAGGGAGATGGGGTAGTTATCACTTAATAGTTACCGAGCTTCTGTTTGGGATGATGAGAAAGTTTTGGGAATAGATATTATAGTTGTGATGTTTGCACAACACTGTGAATATAATGAATGCCGCTGAACTGTACACTTAAAAAATGAGCAAAATGGCAAGTTTTATATTATATATTTTACCACAATAAAAAATTCAAATAAAATGTAACTTGAAAAAAAAAGTCCTGTGCAGCTTAACCTCTTCTCTACCACAGATTTTCCCAGAAACATTCTTCCAACCTGACCCCATACTCCCAAAACAAATAGTACCGAGTGCATGGTGTGTGCAAGGGTCCTCTGTTGGGCACTGCTAAAAACAGAAAGATATGTGGACAGATGGCCGGTGTTTCAAAGGAGCTTGTCACATAGACTAGGCAGCAGACAGAGGTAAAGCAGAAAGAGTGCCGAATGGACGTTCTGGCCGGGTGCTATGAGCGCAGAGGTGGGAGTAAACCACGCCTGACTGGAAGATCCAGGGTGGCTTGACACAGGATTCATTTGAGGCTCAGAGAGCTGAGGAGCCAAGCTGCACTGGGCTGGAGGTGAACCTCCGAACCAAGGGCAGTGGTCGTCTCCTGTTGCTGATGTGTGCGTAGGTGAGGATCACTCTGTAAAATGACTCTGGAAAGGCAGTTGAGGCCAAATTCTGTCAATTTTGAAGCATCCAGGCTTTTAAATCCTGGCTATGGGGAAATAGCTTAGGTATTCCTTCTGTTCTTTTCCACTATCTTATTTACCATTTAGAGTTGTAAGCCTTTCACCCTTATCAAGCAGCAGCAACCTGTAAGAGTTTACATGTTTTTAATGTTTTCTTTCCAACTCAAACTATGTTTGCCATCTAGTGATTAATCCATGTCATTACAACGACCTACTTAAAATTCCTTGTCTCTCAGCACTGCAGCCAAGCTCACGGTCCTCCAACTTTCCATTCCTTTGGCAGTCGCTTCTGCCCTGAACTTCATTTTCCACATGCTGTTATATGTACATTGACATTCAGAGACACCAGTCATAAAAATCTGATCCCTCAGAGAGCAGTAATAATATTCACATGAAAAATATTTAGCTGTTTAGGAGAAAATGAGCTTTAAAAACTAAGTATTATGAAAAGTTTAAGTAGGCTCAGATTTAAAAATTAACTAGTAGCAACACCTTTGTGTGAGTATATACCTCTCAGATATTCTAGCAAGATTTGCTAACCACAGTGGATAACACATTCATTTCCAGGCTTTTTCTTCTTCCTGTATATCTTATAATTGGAGACAAAGACTTTAATAGTTTCTGACTCCAAGTAGCCACACCTATTTGAACATAGTTCTTCAAATTTCTGAATGCAGATCGAAGTGGAGAGCTATACTTTCTTCCCCTGTTGTTATATCGTTAGGTAGAATTCCTTTTCCTTCAAAGATTGTCATTAATCAGTTGGTAGAGTGAACCACGAAATATTGTGTTATATGTGCAAGATATTTAAAAATAAACATTAGTCACTCAGAATTCTTAAAGAGCTGAGGGTAATATTTTACAGCTGAAACTTCAGAGTTTCTAAATACATATGATAACTTCTGTATTGGAAAATATACTGGATGCGGTATGTCTTTTTGCCTGTGAGATCTAAGCTGTGGGAACTCATTTACTCAACAATTACTGAGTGCACACTATTTGCCAGACTGACTGTGGTACTGTGGCTATGACTTGTTACACATATAACTATTATGATAACATCTTTTTTAAAAACTTTGTTATAATCTCCCTCCCCTTTCCATGAGAACCAAGTAAGGCTTTTTTACACTGAATTTTGTCCTACAAAGGATTATGCTGAAGAGAGTTAATGGGCAAAGTTTCTACTTTACTGTCAGGTTCAGCTTATTGTTCAGGCTATGAATTGATAGCCTGGATAACAGCTTTGGCCTCCAATCCAACAGCACCCTTCCCTTGCCCCAATCCCTGAAGTGTGATAGAATGTCTTGTAGGAAGCCATTCACTCAGTCTCTAAAACCGTGTGAATCGCTTGGCTGTCATTTTAACCTAATGCTTTATCTTTTTTTGGTGAATTTCTCTGCATCTGAATTTTTTAGGGAAAGCCAGAAATATCGTGTGTATGTTGTGATACCACTTCTGCCAGGGTTTGAAGGAGACATTTCAACCGGTGGAGGAAATGCTCTGCAGGCAATAATGCACTTCAACTACAGGTACCAAAATTCTAAATTGTCTGTTTTGAGCTTTCAATCAGTCATGTATATAAGCGGGTGAAGGGAGAGGCAATGTTTCTTCACATCCATTCAATGAAGTGTTGAACAAATGAACACCTTTTATTTTACTCTCAAATCTTGCCCTGTTTCCTAGTTGATGAAATTCAAATAAAGCCTAAAATTCTAAAATGGTGGGCCTAGAACACATGGCAAATATAAAAGAACTAAAATAGTAGTCTGTCTTTAAGTTCATTGTCTATTTATGTATATGTATTTAATATAATGTTGATTTTAAATTATCTTTAAGTGGTTAAATAGTTACTGAGTTTTACATATTCTGTAAATTTTACATATTTTGTATGTACAAAGGATATGTACATATTTACATATTCTTTGCAGTAAGTAGAGAAAAGAAAAAAATTAAATGCCTGAAGTGGTATGATTTGCACCTGTTTGGTTGTGATGGTTTAGACAGCAAGTCCTCCAACAAGGTTGGTAATGACAGCCTCTGTTAGTAAATGGAGCATGAAGAGTCTTTCCTATCTCTTGGCGTTTTCAATCTGTCTTCTCTACCACATCTTTATTAAGATTTTAGAGAAAATCCTGTGCTTGATATTTTAAGAAGCCGAGTTCTCATATTCAATAAAAAAAAAAATGCACACTTGGGTTCCCCTGAGGCTTCAGATGTGGCCAGTGGAGCACTGTAAAGAGGGTTGGGAGGTACCAGCAGGGCAGCAGGGGGGGAGTAGCAGCGTGGAAAGGCACAGAAAGGCACCGGAAAGGGAACAGAAGCAAAGAGAAGAGTGGGCAAGGCCTGGGCATGAATCCAGCTCCCAGTTAGAAGCCCTGGATCCTGAGATACAAGAGAGCCCAATTCAGTGACATGCTCTCAGTAAGGCAGAGCCAAGAGTAGAATCTGGATGTTTTCTTTTAATATCTCTTGTTTTCTGAATGACTTGTAGTTTCTCACCGTTCTAATCACATCCTTTTGAAACACGGGAGGGGAAAACTGAGACCTTACAAAAAACATAATGTGCAAAGCAGATAAGGGTTCAGGGCCTTGATCAAACTGGGGGTGGCAGCTTAAATGCCCTCCTGCTTGGGACCCCTTGTCAAAAATACCCCTTGCAGAATCTGTGCATAGTTTGAGTGCACCATTTTGGTGGAATCTTTTATTTTAATCCTCTTGTTTCTCACCAACTTTTGAAGTTTTTATCTATCTGCCAAGGTTGCAAGTAAAGTGGTTTTTTTGTTTCCCCTAGAATAATTTTGCCTAATTACAGTTTGCCTAGTTACTTTAACTGTGCTTTGGTCAAAGATTTGCCCATTTCTGATGTTATCTGATTTACAACATGAAAACAAAGCTTTCTAAGTATTTAAGGCACTGACATAATGTTTAATTGAATTGCATCCACTTCATTTGCCATTCTAATATTAATTTTGGAATATTGTCAATTGTAATTATTTTCTATGACTGAATGAAATAACATGTTTGGCTTTTGTTCAGCAACCAAAACTATAACCTTTATTATGCAAAAACATCTCTATTTGTTAGCATCATCTTTAATAATATCAGCATTTCCCAGGCATAACTATATTTTTTATAACTTTTATAGAGCAAGCAGATGGAACATAGAATTTTTGGTTTTGTCACTCTATATAATTCATTAACTATTATCAAAGTCTTAAGAAACAAAATCATTAGCAGAGTGAGTTCAGGCTGTATATTTCACTTTTAAGGGGTTTTGCTGACTTTTCAGAGAAAACCCATTATAATAGTTTAATTCCTAAATTATTCTGCTAAGTGTTTGCCGTTTTTACCTCTGAAAGCACTGTGATTCTGAAAGTATTCTTATCTACTGACACATTCTAAATTTGTCTTTGCTATCACCAAATTTTGTAAGAGGGAAAGTCCATTCATAACCTATCTTTTTTTCTAATAGCTTCTCTTTCTGAAATCTAACATCAATTTTATAACTTTTCCATTTACCCAGCTCAAAACAACTGTCTTCTCCCATCAGTAACATTACAAAAGTGATATTCATATAATTTTTTTAGCTTTTAAAAATATATGTAACATCTTCTCATATAAGTACTTGTTCCATTTTTACTTCTGTCAGGATTAAACCTAGGGAGATAATTAGTTCTTTCCATATTTTCAGAACCATGTGCAGAGGAGAAAATTCCATCCTTGGACAGTTAAAAGCAGAGCGTAAGTAACTGCTTTTTTTCCTCAGATGGTTGTTTTTCAGTATGAGAGTGAAGTATCCGTAATCATTAATGTTTTCAGTGTGATTATAGAATTCTGCTCAAAAAAGGTACCCCCAAAAATAATCAACTGAGATAAAATATTTGTTCTCATTAAGTTGCCCAAACTAGTCTTCAAATGAAGACACCAAGACTTGAGGTGCGTACATAGGTCATAAAAAATTAGTGTCTTCATAATTTTTATTTATTTTTTTATTATTTATTTATAATAATTCTGTTGCTGATAACTGAGATTTGTAAGGCATTTAACAAAGATCCTGCATGTGTGTTCTCTACTGATCCTGCACCGTAGTCCTGGAGAGTAGACAGGACAGGTGTCATCCCTGCTTTAAAGATGAAGAAAGAAACGCTATGTGGTCACAGGTATTTATGTGGCTTCCTATATATGCAGAAATTCCAGAGTTCTTACAACACTTTCTTATATTTAGGGAAGAAAGCCTATCATATAGCTATTTTGCTGCCACTCACATTTGACTAACCTTTAAGAGTGTTGTACTAGAAGTAGATAGAGAAGAAAAAACAACAGTAATACCTTTCACTTCCGTAGTTCTTCATACTTTTCAAATGGAAATTTCTCAGATATCTTCTTAACTGATCCTCCTACCTAAGTCTTGGCTACAATATATTGTAACTAGGGGTTTACTTATCTATATCTCCTTGAGCTAACTGAGTTCAGCAAATAGTAGGTGCTCAATAATGGTCTATAATTGTGTGCGGTAGGTACAAACTAAGCTGGAGTCAGAACCCAAGTTGTGTGACTTCCAGTTCAAGTTGGATCCAGATTATGAAAACTTGGACAGCTACACTAAAAAGACTAGATTTTATCTAGAAGACAAGAGGAGGCTGGTGGAAGCCTCTGAGCCCCTGGAGTGAACTCATCAAAGCGGTGTTTATATGAAGATTCACTTACTCTCAGTAAGCAGGGTGGAGAGAGGCTGGTGGCCGGCAAGAGACAACAGTGCACTGGTAATGGAAAAAGAGGATCATGTGTGGATAAGACTGTGAAGGAAGACTCCGAGGGGACATGGGAGCAGGAGAGGAAGGGAAGTGTCGGACGATTCTAAGAGTTTCAACCCACCTGACCAAGAGAATGGAGCTCCACAAGGAGGTCTGGAGAAGCCAGAAGGAGCCGTCATAATCACGTGATGCCATATGATACGACGGCCTTCATATATAATATAAACCTCAAATGAATTTTTTGAAGAAATAGTTTGTTTTATACTGGTAGCCCCCTGAATTGGGTACACTGGGCAATGTATTGAAATGTGAGGAAAAAATATTAGACCTTCCAAGTATGTATATTTTTAACTTAAAAATAAGGAATTGGGTCATCAGCAGGAATGGCAGTGTAAGGATCTCCAAAAATACACCCCTCCATAAAAGCAAAAAAAAAAAAAATTGGCAAAAATTGACAAAATCAACATTTTCAGTTTTCGATTTTCAGTTGATTCTGGAAATTAACCAAAGATTTGTAACAATCCAAGGAGTTAATTCAAGAAAAGCAACTGAACCTTGGTAAGAACAGCAGGCTTTGTGGCATTTTAACTTGCCATAGACCCACACCCTCTTCTCCCCAACTCCGTAATGGTCTTAAAAACCAAGAACTCCTCAATCATGGTGAAAATCAGACACTCAGCAGCGCCTAGACGACATTGGAGATAGCAGAATAGGCTGGAAGCTCCCATCCCCTGGCAATTCTCAGAGTATTGTCATTATTTGACCTGTCTGGCAATTCTCTTTAAACCACCATTTAAAGAACCATATTTATTTCACCTGACTCAGAACTTGCTTAGTATAAATAACCTTTTACCTGGGTATTTATCAGAAACAATCAGCAACAATTATTTAACATCACATCTGCCGCAGGCAGTGATAACAGTTGAGCAAACAAGAAGCTGACTAAAAAAAACTTAAAAGGAAAAGCTGGGGCAAGAGACTCATAGGGGGCTCCAGCATATTCCTGGGAATGTAAAAGGCTATGGGTAAGGGTAGGGCCCTGTGTATGCCCAGGGCTATGCACATGCTCAGGAAAAACTTGAGAAGGCCCTAAGGTCACACCTCTGGCTGACCTTGAGGCATTGTGCAAGCAGAAAGTGAAGCCTAAGGCAGGATTATAAACTCATGCCTGAGCATTTTTAAAGCAGACCCCCCACCCCACACACAGACACCCTCAGTAAAAGTGTGAGAGACTCATTTCTTCCAGGCATTGAAGAAATCATATAAAATAGGTCTCTGGCCACAATGGAATGAAATTATAACAAAAGGAAATTTTGGAAATTTACAAATATGTGAAAATTAAACACTTCTACATTATCATAGAATCAAAGAAAATACTACAAAGGACAGTAGAAAATATTTTGAGATGGATGAAAATGAAAACATCATATCAAAACTTAATGAGAGACAGCTAAAGCAATGCTTAGAAGGAAATTTATAGCTATAAACATTTATATTAAAAAAGAAAAAATCTCAAATCAATAACATAACCTTAAATCTTAAGAAGCTAGAAAAAGAAGGGAAAACTAAACCCAAAGCAAGCAGAATGAAAGAAATAATGGAGATTGAAGGGGTAAGAAATGAGATAATAGAAAAACAAATAAGGGAAAACCAAAAGATGGATCTTTGAAAAGGCAACCAAATTGACAAACCTTTAGCTAGGCTGACTAAGTACGAAATAGAGAAGATTCAAGTGACCAAAATCATGATTGTTCTATTCAGGCCTTTAATGGATTGGATGATGCCTACCCAGATCGGGGAGGGCCTTCCACTTAGAGTTCACTGAATGACATGCTAATCTCATCCAGAAACTTCCTTACAGACACACTCAGGAATATTTAATCTGGGTACTCGTTGGCCTAGTCAATTCACTACATACAATTAACCATCACAGACACAAAGTACCCAAACTTCCAAAACTGATTCCAGAAAAAAATCAAAACTCTGAATAGACCAGTAACAGATAAAGAGATGAATTTAACAATCTTCTTACAAAGAAAAACTCAGGCCCAGATGGCTATTCTGGTTACTTCTACCATCTAAAAGAATTAACTCCAATCCTTCACAAACTTTTCCAAAAAAAATACAGGAGGGAGGAATACAGTTATGTACCACATAATAATGTTTAAATAAACAACAGACTGCATATACAATGGTGGTTCCATAAGACTATAATGGAGCTGAAAAATTCCTATTACCTCGTCTGCAGAAGTGTACAGTAAAGTTTTAGGCCTTCAAGTTCACTTACCACTCACTTACTCACCCAGAACAACTTTTAGTCCTACAAGCTCCATTCAGGGTAAGTGCCTATACAGGTGTACTTTTTAAAATCTTATATATCATATTTTTAGCATACCCTTTCTATGTCTAGATATGTTTAGATACACAGATACTTACCATTGTGTTACAGTTGCCTGCAGTACTCTGTACAGTAACATGCCGTACAGGTTTGTTGCCTAGGAGCTATAGGCTATAGCATATAGCCTAGGTGTGTAATACGCTATACCATCAAGGTTAGTGTAAGTACCCCTTATGATGTTTGCACAAACACAAAATCACCTAGTAACACATTTCTCAGAACATATATCCCTGTCAGTAAGCAATGTATGACTTTTCAACTCATTCTGAGTCCAGAATTATCCTGATGCTAAAACCAAAGTCATTATAAGAAAAGAAAGCCACAGACCAATAATCGTTATGAATATAGACAAAAAATTCCTCAGTGAAATACTACTAAACTGCATCCAACAATATAAAAAGGATTATGCATCATGACCCAAATGAGGTTTTATCCAGGAATGCATGATTGGTTTAACATTTGAAAATCGATCAGTGTAATGCACCATGTTAACAGAATAAAGGACAAAAACCACACATGATCATCTCAGTAGCCACAGAAAAAGCATTTGACAAGATCCAAAACCTTTCATGATTAAAAAAAACCCTCAACAAACTAAAACCCTCAACAAATTAGGGATATTTTATGGGGTCCTCAACCTCATAAAAGGCATCTACAAATAACACATTTATGTATTATTTTGTACAGCTAATACATCTTAATGATGAAAGACTGAAAGTTTTCCCTCCTATGATCAGTGTCAAGATGAGACTGTCCACTCTCAACTGTACTAGAGGTTTTAGCCAGGACAGTTGGGCAAGAAAAATAAATTTTTTAAAAATTAGAGGAGGAAAAGGAGGAGTAAAACTATCTCTGTTTATAATTGACATGATATTGTACGTAGAAAATTCTAAGGAATTCACACACACAATTAGAGATAATAAATCAGTTTAGCAATATTGCAGAATAGAAGATCCATATATGAAAATCAGTTCATTTTTATACACTAGCAATGAATAAGCTAAAAATGAAATTAAGAAAACAATTCAATTTACAATGGCATCAGAAAGAATAAAATACTTAGGAATAAATTTAACAAAAGTAGTGCAAGATTTGTACATGGAAAATTACAAAATATCATTGAAAGAAATTAAAGTAAAGCTAAAGAAATTGAGGAATATTCTGTGTTAAGGGATTGGAAGACTTAACATTGTTAAAATGGCAATATTTCCCAAATTGATCTATAGATTCAACACAATCCCTATCAAAATCTCAACAGCATTTTTTGCAGAAATTGACAAGGTAATCCTAAAATTCGTGTGGAATTTCGAGGCAGTTAGCATTTCCAAAACAATCTTGAATAAGAAGAACAAATTGGAGGACTTGCATTCCTGATTTTAAAACTTGCAACAAACCTACAATAACAGATCAGTAGAGTAGAATTGAGAACCCAGAAAGAACCTTTATGACTACGGTCAATTGGGTTCAGCAAAAGTGCCATGACAATTCAATGGAGAAAGAACTCTTTCAACAAATGGTTGTGGATACAACTAGAAATCCAGATGCAAAACAAAATTGAAGTGAACCCTTACCTGATACCATATACAAAAATTAACATAGATCAAAAGCCTTAATGGAAGAGCTAAAACTACAAATCTCTTAGAATAAAGCATCAGAATAAATCATTGTGACCTTGGAGGATTAAGCAATGGTTTCTTGGTTTTTATATCAAAGGCACAAGCAAATATATAAAAATAGATAAGTTGGATTTCATCAAACATGAAAGATTTTGTGCTTCAATGAACATAACCAAGAAAGTGGAATAAAAACACAGAATAGGAGAAAATGTTTGCAAATAATTTATATAATATGGGACTAGCATCCGGAATAGACAAATAATTCTTACAATTCAATAATAAAAAGAAAAATAACCCAATTAAAAAAGGGACAAAAGATCAAATTAGACATTTTTCCAAAGATACACCAAAGGCCAATAAACACATGAGAAAAAAAACACTCAACATCATCAGTCATTAGGAAAATTCAAATCAAAACCACAATGAGATACAAATTCACACTTTCACATCCACTAGGATGGCTATAATAATAATAATATAAAGTATTGGCAAGGATGTGAAAATCGTGGAACTGCATACATCACTGTTGGGAATGCAAAATGGTGCAGCTTCTTTGGAAAACCAGTTTGGTAGTTGCTTAGAAGTTAAACATAGTCACCCTATATATAACTCAGCAATTCTACTGTTTAGTATATATTCAAGAATATTAAAAAACATGCCCACACAAAAACTTGTACATGAATGTTCATAGCAGCATTATTCAGAAAAGCCAAAAAACAGAAACAACTCAGTGTTATTAACTGAGGAATATACAAACAAAATGTAGCATATCCATACAGTGGAGTATTATTTAGATATAAAAAGGAATGTACTGATACATGCTACAACATACATGAACCTTGAAAACATTACACTAAGTTAAAAATACCAGGCACAGAAGGCCATATATTGTCTGATTCCAGTTTTATGAAATGCCTTTAGTAGGAAAATCTATGGAGATAGAAAGTATTAGTGGTTGCTAGGGTCTTCGGGAGTGGAATGGGGACTGACTGTTGAGTATGGGATTTCTTTGGGGGTGATAAAATGTTTTAAAATTAGGTAGTGGCAATGGTTATACAGCTTTATGAATATACCATTTTTAAAAACCTATTGAATTTTATGCTAAAATTTATAAATTTTAAGAATTTTTCAACTATTTGGAAGTTTTAAAAATAATGACAAACTTTTAGTACATGCATATAATTTTAAAATGTTATATATAAACACATGCACATTGGTGTTGTGTATTCAGTAATTTTCTACTGATGGTCTGCTCAATCTATAAAACTTTGGAAAACCACTTTAAACATAAGACATGTACATCACCAATAACAAATGCTTCCAAAAGTTATATCTAATTTTATCCAGGACAGAGAAGATTACCGTAGTATTCTCTCTATCTGTATTTCCTAATGGGTTAAGATGACAGTGAATGAGTAAGTTTATAAAAGACATATTGATAAAACAAAATTGGGCAAGTCATTCAGTGCTGGCAATGGCTTGTAAAAATGTAAAGATGAGGTTATAGGAGAATAAAAAGTCAAAACAAGCTTATTGTTTAGTTTCTTAACAGTAAATATGTCCTGGGCTTGATACAAAGCATTTCCTTTGGCTCTGGACTCTGTTTCAAGCCTTCGCCTATTCAGAGAAAAAAATGGATTTTAATGCAAGAAGTAATTTCAGCGTTAAGCCCATTTATGAAAAGATTTCCAAGTACCCTGGGAACAAGTCAAAATAAGGCATCTCAGTGGGGAAAATGTTCACATTCTAAACATGGAAGGAACAGATTAATTACATAATGCCCTTTTCTGAAGTACAGGGTTGTATTGTTTTGTTTTTGTGTATGTAGTGGGTTTTAAGTACATGAACTAACTAATCTCTAATTGGATAGAAAAATGCAGTTCTCTACTGTTTTAATTATTTATAATAACAAAGCTGCTGCTATGAATATGTTAAAATTCCTGAAAAGAAAAACAGCAGCTATTATTGTACAATTATCTGATACTCCAGTTGTCAGAGATTTAATGTTTAAAGCATTTCTTTATTGTTTTTATAATTTTTGTGAATTATAGCATTTTAGCAGCCAATTTAGTATAATTTAAGATAAAGGCCTGAGGTCTTTGATTAGGAATGTACATACACCAAGTTTTACAAGTTTTCAAGTAACAACTGTAAAACTCTTGAATGTCCTTCCACAAACTTTCCTTATTAACATTGAGTCTATTGTATCGAATTTCTCTTCTTCTGAGGTACATATACACCAGTGCTCACAACAGCTGTGCCTGGGATCCTTGTAAATCTCCAGATTCTCAAGGTACCTCCATGACATGTCATTGGAACTCTCTCTGCTACTTGCTCATCTGTTGTTTTATATTAATGCTTGTGTACACTCCTGGCTTTCTCACGTTTTCTTCAAAAGGCACTTGTTTCCCCAGAATAACCTCAACATAAATTAATATCACCGACTTTGTACCAATTACATGTTGAGCTAGTTTTCTTTACAGAATAAAGTACTGGCCAAAATATAATATTTTCTCAATTTGCTTTTTCTTCTTCCCATGGAAAGCACGTGCTGGATTCTTTCATGTCATAAATGGGGATCCGCATTGCATTTGACAGACCACACTTGTGAATTCATCCAAAATGTTCACTTTCTGGCTAGGAACCATTATCATCTTTCTTTCACATCTGTTATTGGTGCTACTGTTAGTTTTCTTCCCAAGGCCATTTTTCACAAAGAAATAGAGATTGTATCACTTCATAAGAGTTACTGCATAGTCAAGGATGAGTGGGAAGTAGGTGTGGACTGAAAGGCCCTCTGACTAATATGTCTCAATTTGACCTACCCAAATTGAAGTATATTCCACAGAGTAACTGAATAGATTTAGGTTATGCATTTTGGGCAGGAATATCAAAAAAGTGATGTTGTGTTCTTCTTAGTGTATCATATCAGGAGGAATATGATGTTGGTTTGTTAATATTACTGGTTATATTAACTTTGATTCACTTGGCAAAGGTGATGTCTGCTGGAGTTCCTCACTGTAAAGCTTCTATTTTCCCTTTGTAATTAATAAGTATTTTGTTGGAAAACACTTTTGAGTCTATATGAATTTCCTGCTTCTTATCAAGGGGGTGGAGGTGTATATTTAGGATAAATTTGTAGAATGGGATTGCTGAGTTAAGAGGTAAACACATAGGGAGCTTTGTTAGATTTTGCCAAATGACCCTCTAAAAAATTTGTATCAATTTACATTTTCATCACCAATGTATATGAGAGCCTACTTCAGCCCAATCTCAATAACAGTGTGTTGTCCTACTGTTTATATTTACTATTTTGCCAGTCTCATAGTAAGAAGTCATTTCTCAGTGTAGTTTTAATTTGCATTTTATTATTATAAGGATGAATATCTTTTCAAATGTTTCTTTTGTGTGTGTGAATTGTCTGTTTATGTCTTTTGCTCATTTTTCTATCAAGCTATTTATCTCTTTTTCCCTTCAATTATTGAGTTCTTTATAAGTTAGGACTCTTACTTTTTTATCTGTGATATATGCTGCAAATACTTTTGCCCAGGTTGTCTTTTGCTTTTGTTTACAGTGTTTTGTGTCATGCAAACATATTGTTTTTGTTTTAATCTAGCCAATATTATCAATCTTTTCTATTATTACTTCTGGATAGTTACAAAGTCTTCCTTATATTTGGAGCATACAGAAATTCACCTTGTTTCCTTCCAACACTTGTCTGGTGTCATATGCATGCATTTCTATCTCTGATCCATTTGGAGTTACTCTTGATAAAGCTCTTGGAGTTTTGTCTTTTTCAAGTGTCGATGCAATTGTACTAGCACATTTTATTTAAAAGTCCTTGTCCTAGCCATTTCAGATGTTGTCTTTATCATATACAAAATTTCTATATGTACTTGGGTCTCTTTTTGGACTTTCTATTTCGTTATCTGGCTTATCTGCCTATGTATGTGCCATATCTGTGCTGCTTTAATTTTACAGACTTTATAGTATGTATTAATAACTGATAGGGCCAATGCCTCCTCACAGCTTTTCTTTTCCATTTTTTCCTAGTTATTCTTGCATGTTTATTTTTCCATTTAAACTATAATATCACTGTGGAGTATAACTCTATAAAACCTTGTTGGTATTTTTACTGAGATTACATTAAATTTACAAATTACCCTGGGAAGAGTTGACATCTTTTTAACGTTGAATCGTTCTATCCCAGAACAAGAGATTTCTTTCCATTTGTTCAAGTCTATTCTTGTATCTTGATAGTGTTTTAAATGTTTCTTTTTAAAAGTTTTGCACATATACTATTAAGTTTAAGCATTTTATCTACTTAGTTGCCATTGTAAATGGGGCTTTGTCTGCAATTATATTCTCTAAGTGGTTATTGTTTGTGTGTATGAAGGCTATTGATTTCTATATGTTAATTTATATCCCATTACTGTACTTAATTCTTTTATTGTTTGATATAATTTTATCATTGATTCTCCAGGTATGCTATCATAGTGTTTGCAAATGGAGGTGGTTTCACTTATATAATTTCTCTTATCTAACTGTATTGGCTGATACCTCCAAGGCAGTATTAAATAGTATTGAAGATTTTTATATACATGCACACACATATACATATATCATACACATATATAATACATATATATTTTAAGCATGTATTCATCATTTCCTAGTTTCTTCATTGCTTTTATCAGGAATGGATACTGAATTGTGTCAAAAGCTTTTTAGCATCTGTTGAGATATCATATGATTTTCCTCCTTAGATTGATCACTATGATGTCTTATAATGGATTTCCTCATATTGAGCAGACTTGCACCCTTGTAATGTATCTCACTTGATCATGACATATTATTTTTCTTAATGTATATTACTAATCTTAAATCTACAAATACCACAGGTCTTTGGCAGTGTCATTCAAAAACAATATCCCCTAGGGCACTTATCAAATTGATTTCTGCTAAATCAGAATTCTGGGAAGGGTCATAGGAATCTGCTTTTAACAAGTCCCATAGAGGTGGTCCTGATGCACACTGAGAACCACTGGTCTACTATATTCAGTGAGAATTTTTAATGGGAAATTACTGCAGAACCTGTTTACTTTAGTATAGGGTTTGCTCCATGATTCCTTTAGAAAGCTACTTTGTGTCTTAAAATTATAGACTCTAGATCAAGAGCCAGCTGTAGGAAAGTAGATGATATGAAGAAACTAAAACCTAAAATGGTATCTGCTGTTTGAATATTTATCCATTGATCCATTCACTCATTTATTCAACTGTTTTTAGCACTATGCAAGGATAAGGATACCAAGATGTGTAAGACATAGTTCCGGTGTGACAGTAGGAGAAATTGAGGATTACATAAAGATTTGTAAAATATTAGGCATTATGTTAGAAATATTTTCCAAGAATTTTTTGCACTTGGGGGACTTAAAAGAGGAAATGTATCAGAAAAGATTTTTAAAAGGAAGTACTGCTTTAGATGAAGCACCTTTCAAATATAACAATAATAAATGGGAGAAGAAAGTTATTGCAAAAGTCTCATTTACATGAAACATTTTAGAAGTGCATCTCTTACCAGGATGCTTTAGTACACCAGCATATCAACTCTTGTTAAACAGAACTATATAAGATCACTCATCTATATAAGGGAAGAGTTCAAAAGGAGGAATCTCTGTACATAACCTATGAATGAATTTCTTTCCAAGATATCCAAACTTAATAGAAACACTGAATAACATCAATAGCAAAATAGAAAACATCAGTAATAAATGGAAACTTCAGTAAATGGAACATGAAATACCATTGCTTCTATTTGTATGCTTCAAATTCCCTTAAAGAAAAAAAAAAGATATATACTCTCTTTCCATTAGAATTTGTGATGGTTTGGTTCCACTCCATTTATTTTTAGTATCAGACTTTGCTTGTCTGGGACAACTGCTGTGTGGGCATGGGACCATAAAATCCTGTGACTAACACTCACACCAGGGTAATGATTTTGGATTGGCCTGGCATGGAATGCATTTCTTCTCATCAAATGAACGACCCTCACATGATGAGATGAGAGGGCAATACTTTAAAGTACAAACCTGGTACTGCTTGCTCTGAATAAAATTTTCCTAAGTCAAATGTAATAAGGATTCTTTCATTTCCTAATTTTAATAATCTACAAGGAAGAGGGGTTTTTAATTGCCAACAGTTTTATTTACCCAAAGTCTGTACAATTTACTGCTGCTTAGGACTGAATGAGCTACAAATTATGTGTGCATCAGGTGGCTTTGGCACACACCTTGCATCTGAATGAAACTTGAGCAGGTGTCAACTAAGATAGAAGCAAGTGTCACATTGAAGTCTTGGTTTATCCATTCCAGCTCAGCTTTAGCCATCACTCTGCAGTTACTCACTAAATCATTAAAATAAAATGTTTGTATTTGAATACCTTTTGGGATATCCTCAGCAAGGAGATGACAGAAAGCACTTTAATGTGACTTTTAAAAAATGTATAACCATCCAGCTTAACAATATAAAATTTGGATAGCAAAAATATATCCTGGGTGAATTCTGAAATAGAAAAAAATATATATATAATATACAATTTATTCTGAATAGCCTGCTTAAGTAGTACATTTGTTTTGAACGAACAATAAAATTTAATGTGCCTTTATTGAGCTTGGCCATATTAATTTTAGTAATTTCTTTATTAATTTACAGTTGGTAATCAGTGGATAAATTACATATCATTCTGTGGTCTCAGAACACATGCAGAACTTGAAGGAAACCTTGTCACTGAGCTTATCTATGTCCACAGCAAGTTGTTAATTGCTGATGACAACACAGTTATCATTGGTAAGTACAGTATATGATCCATAATTGTATTCCTTGCCAGCTGATTCACCCCATGCAAAAATCTCTGCTGTGATTCCTCCCAAGCTTCCTTGTAGCTGAGAGGGATAATAACACAATATCTAAACCACTTCTGAAGCAATCATTCTCTCTTACTTCATTTCTAACCCATTTTTACCTATGAAGAAGCAGAGGGACAGAGCAATGAAATGGCCTCTGCAAATCACAGGATCCAGAGGCAGCAAGTTAACCCAGCAGTCCAATGATTTGCCTGATCTCAGCAAGTCTTTCTTGTTCCTTTATTTTCATTTTGAATCCAAGTGACTAGGTTCCAGGGATTGGGGAGGAGGCAGAGATGGGAAGGGAAAGTGTGTCATAAGCAGGTACTTTGTGGTCATTTGTATGTGTTTACACCATGTCCACCTAACCATTACCACAAACCTGAAGTTGTGCAAAAGTCAAATCAGAAGGATATTAACAACACTGTCTCTATGCTGACCATTATTTTTCCTAACATCTATGTCTTGGATGTCATTGATCAGGATGTAGAGCAGTCCAGCTTTGTTGATACGTGTGTGGTTGAGAGAATTGTGCATTAATGATAGAACGCAGCTCTGTATAAGGTCTGCAGTCTTGTCTTGTCAAGGATCGCAGTAGATTTCTCCCCGCTGACAGATTCAGGAGAGAGTTACTGGTTATACATTCTACCCAGATTAGATTAAGTTGGCCGGAAAGGTGGATGTTCAGCTTCATTCTTTTATACGCATGGAAAGCTTCATATTTCCATCACTGAATTGTTTTGCCTTCTAATATTATGTAAAATGAACACTAGAAGGCCAAGATAAGAAACAGAGTATTAATAACCAGCCAGATAAATGAGGTCACCAGGGTGGGGGTATGTTACCTAGAGATAGGATGTGTCGCACTGTTAGGAATTCTGCTCATCTGTTTTGAATAAAGTGTAGTTTCTCAGCTATCTTAAGATACTTTCCTATTCTTTAAGAAACTACATGTTATGCAGTATTTTGAATTTTTTGGAAATAAATATGATCTTCATCCTCCACTGAGAAAAGAAAAAAATCTCGTATCTAGGAGTGATGAGATTACTTTATCTGGAGTGTGACTTTTTAAAAAAAAGGAAAGTAATTCTGAAATCAGAAGATGTGTAGACCACAGTATGGTGAAAAAGAAAGACACACGCACACACACACACACGCACACACACACACATATGCACACACACTCACACACACGCACACACCACTCAAACACACACTTTCTTTTAATACTTGAATAGGGCATTTAAGAAAAATATCTTGTTCTTTGATCTTTTTCTCGATAGGGATTGAAGCTCTTTAGGGCTTCAACATACAAGATATCTCTTACTTCCCCCAGGCTTCTCTGGCCTTGCTCTTCAAAAGCCAACCTCAGAACATTTTTATATTAAATTTGGCAATGACAGTAGGAAAGAAAAAATATTGATGTTTGTTGAAATGGAAAAACAAACAAACAAAGCCAAGCAAAATTCAGTTGGTCTCTTCAACAAGATTTCAGAACTCGAAGTCAAAATTGACAGATGTAAATATTTTCCTTTGAAAGGTCATTTTGACTTTCAGCCTGCTTTACATGAAGTATAAATGCAAAGTAGTTTTCAGCAACAGAGCTAACAGTTAAATAGGTTTGCTCAGTTTTTTAATTGACTTATTTTCTAGAAAGAACTCTGGACCCTCAAAGGCTGCAGTTTATTTCGGCTAGCAGTGATTGATCAATTTGGTACACTATTCATATCTACTCTCTTGAAACTGAAGATGTGGTCCTGAAAGTATGCAGAGGTCTTACTTGCTAGTATAAAGAGGCTGTATTTCTTTTTTCTTTTCTTTTTTTTCCTTCCCCAAAGGCAATGTGCCGTAAAGAATAAATTTCTCCCAAGGAAAAATATAAAGATTCTTTTGTTCTTTTTATCTCTGTGGAAACTCTAACAGTAGGCAGGTTTATTGTTGCTTTCCTAACACATCCATCTTAAGTTCATAACACAGAGAACAATGTTTAAAATTCTCAGAGAGGGATTTGAGCAGTTAGGCTGAGAATATTTTTACAGGTGTTAAAGGAAGTTAATGTAACCTGTGATTAATTTTTCTAACATGGCAAACTTATGTCCAAATTATTCAGTAATCGACTTGAGAAAAACATGAGAAATTGTTCATCCTCATGTTTTTCCTCCTGAGGAAATACTTGTTTTCTCACATTGAAGATCTCTTTTGTGTGTAGCTTTAATTACTTTTTGCCCTGGGTAGTCTGGCTGGTCATGAAATCTGTGACCAAATCCAGTTTTTTAACTCATCTTAATTTTAGCACTTAACCAAACTAACATTTATTTGCTGTCCTAGACAAAGAAAAACTACACTTTAAATAAAGTTATAGTCTATCCTCTTGACTAGGTGAAACAGTTGTTTTTAGTGTTCACTAATCCACAGCAAAGCACAGCAGGGAGATGCAAAACACGAGTAACACAGTGCCACTGCCCTCCCAGAGCCCACGGCCTGCAGGAGCGGCAGCTACTCCTGCCACCTGACCCCAGAAACGTTGGGTTGGGTGTTGTGAAACCGGAGCAAGAAGGTCCAAGGCCGTCAGTGAGGGTGTGTGGATGGGGAAGCTGTGTACAGGTCATGAATATCAGTATTTAAAGGGCAGGCTTGAGTGTGGCACGTGAAGGTCTGTAGCTGAAAGGCTGCCCCAGTAAAGAGGAATTGTGTTTATTCTAAAACGTTCTAGTCCTGTGGGTCTCAACTCTGGCTCCTGGTGAGCTTTAAAGATATATATATGTATCATTTAGTGGGAAGTTTCTTCATGTCTGCAAATTTACTTTTAATTGGATCAAAACAAAAAGATGAATTAATGATAGATATGGAGACAGAGCGTTGTACCAATGCCTACTTCCAGAAATTGCAGAAATTCTGATCTAATTGATCTGGTTTGGGGCCTGGACACTGGGTGATTTTTGTTTTTGTTATCAATTTTGAAAGCTTCCTAAGTAATGCTAAGGTGTAGTCAGAGCTGAGAACTGTTCTGGTGGCACAGGGAATACGAGCGAGTGGAAGCTACAGAGTAGCCCAGTGGACTCACTAGGAGAGTTTCCTTTAAAACAGATAAACTAAAACAGGGTAGAGTTGGTATGTTAGTTTTCTGGTACTATTGTAACAAATGACCGTAAACTTAGTGGCTTACAAAAATACAAATTTATTATCTGACACTTCTGTAGATAACAAGTTCAACATGGGTCTCACTGGGCCGAAATCGGGGTGCCGGCAGCATTCTTTTCTAGCGGCCCGCGGGGAGAGTCCATTTCCTCACCTTTTTCAGCTTCCAGAGGCTGCCCACGTCCCTTGCCTCATGGCCCCTTCCTGCATCTTTAAAGTCAGCAACACTGCACCCTTCTGAAAATTCCCTGAAGCCCTGGATAATCCAGGATAACCATCCTATTTTAAGGTTACCTGATCAGCAACCTTAACTCCACATGCAGCCTTCATTCCCCTTCGCCACGTAACATACCGTAGTCATAGGTTTCAGAGAGGAGGACATGGACTTCTTTGGAGGCTATTATTCTGCCTGCCACAGAAGGATTCACAATTTCTTAAACAAGACACACCAAAAAAAAGCAAACCACAAAGGAAAGCAAATATAAATCTATTAAAATTCAGAACTTTATTCATTAAAAGATACTATAAAGAGAATAAAAAGATAAACCACAAACTGAAAGAAGATATTTGCAACACATTTATTACTCAGAATACATAAAGAACTCCCATAAATCAATAAGAAGAGACAAATATCCAAAGAAAAATGGGCAAAGCAATAGTATGGAAACTTGACCAAAGAGAATATGCCCAAGGCCTGTAAACATATGAAAAAATGTTCATTCTCATTAATATAACAATTAGACAAATAAGAGTTTTTAAAAAATACCACACTGGCAAAAATTAAAAAGTTAGGCAAGCTAAGTATTGGCAAGGCCGTGGAACAATAGACTCCCCTCCACTGCTGGTGGGAGTGCAAGTTGGAAACCACCTTGGAGAACATTCTGGCCTTAACCTAGCAAAACAGCAGTCTACTCCTGCATGCAGAGCCGAGGTAAACTCTCACATGTATATGCCAAGAAACAAACACACATGTATATAGAGCAGAAATGTGCACCACAGCAAAACTGTGGAAACAACCCAAACATCCGTCAATAGTAGAATGAATAGATAAATCCCTGGTGTGTTCATTCAAGGAAAACAAATGCATTACAATTATGTACAGATAAATCTCAAAGACATAATATCAAATGAAAAACTTTCAAAAGATTATATGCTATATTATTCCACTTATATAAATTAAAAAGTCAGAAGTAAATTATTTTTTGTTTAGGAAAACATGCAGAGATGGTGAACACAACATTCAACACCAGGTCTCCCTCTGGGTTAGGAAATGGTCTGCATGGGAAGGTGCTGGCGGCCTTCTGGGATGTGGTAATATTGTCCTCAGCCTGGGTCATAAATTCAGTGATGTTTATTTTATTGTTGCCAAAATTGGGCGTATATGTTTTTATATACTCTTTTGTGTTTTGCTATATTTCACAATTTTTAAAAAGTTTCCTAACAGCAGCCTCAGAAAAGGTCATTTTCTAAAAACTAAGTGGTTTTAAATGATCAAACCACTTTTTGTACACTGTACTGTGCAGTTACCACAAAAAGTAATATGTGAATATAATACACGTTGGTTGTAAATAATTTAAACTCTAAGGATGTATGTAGAGTAAAAGGTCAAAGTTCCCCTCTCTCCTCACTGGAAGGCACCTACCACTGTTAACAGTTCAGTGTGTATCTTTCTAGATCTCTTGCTCTCTCGTCTTCCTCATATGTTATATAAAAATAGGGTAATGCTATAGCTGCTGTTCTGAATTTGATTTTCAGAATACAGTAACATTTAACAACAAAAATGGAGGTAGCATTTATATCCATCAGTATCTCATTGCCAGTATCTCATTTATTCAATTCATCTAAAATTTTTTCATCCCTTTCTTCACACTCCTATTAAATAGTAGCCAACTCACTTACCAATGTGGTTGAGAGTCAGTGCTCTGGGTAACTCCAGGTTGGCCTTTAAAAAAGGAGAATTACCCTCTCTCTAAGAATTCCAGCTCAGAATGCCAAGAATGCCAGGAATGTATTCCTCCCCTCCGGAGTGTGTGTGTGTGTGTGTGTGTGTGTGTGTGTGTGTGTGTAGGAGATTTTCTTCTTCCAGGCGAGCTCACTTCCCTAGTTCTCCTGACTGTGAACAGAGCAGCCATGTCTGCCCAACTCAGCAGCTCTCGCCTGACAGCGGCCTCTGCTGGGGCCAGAGGATAGTGAAGTCCTAAAGCAGCGCTATGGGAACTTTATCCTTCGAGTTACTTTATTCTTACAGTGCACATATGGGGGCATTTAGCCAGAAAGGAGACTTCTTTGATGCAAATGCTGCATTCCAGCAAATTGTTCCTTCCTATGGCACTGTTCTCTGGTGCAGATATTATAGAGTTAGTATGTGATAACAACACCAATAATGTTATTGGCGTTAAGTGTTTTCACATGGTCTTACTTCTTTGCCAGAACAACCCTACAAGGTCTATATTATTATCTCATTTTATGAAAGATCATTTTAAAGCTGAGAAAGATTAAGTGAATTGCCCAGATTAATGCTAGGACAACTGTCAAGCCCAAAGATATAGCTGCAAATTTTATAGCATAACCAAAATGTAAGTGTATGTATAAAGGATGATTTGCTAAGAAAACAACGCATTTCAAAGGTTCCCAACTTACAGCACCCCAATAGCCTCCCACATTTCTGTAGGGTGAGCCTTCCTTTCTCTGTCACTCAGGGCCACCATGAGGCACCATTCACATCCATAGTCATTGTAGATTTGTATGTTAACTATTAATAATATCCTGGTAAATGGCAGTAAAGTCTCTTCCAGAAAGGGCAGGTTTTTCTCATGCAGAAAATCTCACCATTTGGGCTCAATTCAGGGCTGCCATCACCTTACAGCTCTGGCTGTCCGAGTCACAGAGGGCCACCAGTGCGCCTGTCCAACCCAACCTCTCTGCTCTGCATCTGTAGAAGCAGTGGAGTGTTGCGACCAGGGCAAGAGGAGCAAGAAGAAAAGAATCAGGCCCCTTCTGTAGTTTGTAGGACGCCTGAAGGATTCAAAGCGTGAAGACTCACTGATTAATACAGAAAATGTGATGGGGTTTCTGAATCCACGGCAGAGGATTGCCGAGCACACAGGTTGAACTAATAGCAAAATATGTGCCCTTCACATGTGAAAGTCAACATTCTTGCCTCATTTGGATTTAAAAATAGAATGGAGAGAAGTTGATACAGAAGCTATTGGCATGCCACACAAGTGAGGCAAGAGAGTGGAAAGCCCAAAGCCACAAATGACAATCTGTATTTGAGATTATACTCTATTGATTGTGAAGGTACTTTTGAGTCTTGACATTCATAATTATATGACTATGAGTTAAAATCTGCAGGGAATCTGATTCTTAACTGTAAAAGCAAAGCCATCTTCTCTACTGAACTGGTAAACATGCCTTTTTTCTTTAAGTGCTGGATGATTATATCAGAATCCTTTGCACCACAAGGTAGAAAATTCAACTAAAAGTGTGTAAAACAACAAGGAAAATATATAATTTCACATAACAGAAGGTCAGAAAGTTCAAGGGTTGAAGACCCTTCTTTCTTCTCTGCCATCTTCAGCTTGTCTGTTTGTCCCCTAGTGGTTGCAAAATGGCTGCAAAAGCTCCTGAAATCATGTCATCAAACCCCTCAAGCCAAAATATCCAAAGACTGGAAGAGACAGCATCTATTTCTTGTGTTCCTTTATACAAAGGGGAGAAACTTTCTCAGGAGCTGCTAGAAGACTTACCTTCATGTCACATTAACTAGAACCACATCAAGTGCCTATTCTTAAGCCAGTCACTGGGAAAAATAATGAAATTACCGTGGCTGGCTTAGACTGATCGAGATTCACCCTTGGGTTAGGGAGGGCCCCACCTCCCAAAAGCACATCTTCCCTAGATAACCTGAACAAAATTAGGGTTTTGTTAGCAAGGAAGAACTGAGTGCGGAGGTCAATCAACAGTGCCTGCCACAATAAAGAGGTTGTTTAGTTTCACTGTTTTCTCCTTATAGGTTCTGCCAACATAAATGATCGAAGCCTGCTGGGAAAGCGTGACAGTGAAATGGCTGTCATTGTGCAGGATACAGAGATGGTCCCCTCGGTAATGGATGGAGAAGAGTATCAAGCTGGCCGGTTTGCTCAAGGACTTCGACTACAGTGCTTTAGGTCAGCACCTCAGAGTTGTGTCTCTTTGATGTAGTTCCCCTGCCACCGGCACTGGGACCCCGCCCTGCCCTCTGGCCCTTAGACACGTGCCCTCCCAGGTTCTTTGTCTAAAATAGTGTCTCCCGAAATATATGATATATACCACCACTAGTATGTGAAATGACTTTGGGTAGTACACGAACATTTTTAATAGCTTTTTATTATTTTTAGGAGCAATAGAAAACACTAGTGTTTTAAATATATTAATTGATTTAGGACCAGACCAGGTTAAACCATCTAGTGTCCATTTAAGTTTTTAAAAGTGAGTCCAGTCTTAAAAATCAAAATAAGTCCAGTAATAGAAGAATATAATAAAAATTATTGCCGGGCGCGGTGGCTCATGCCTGTAATCCCAGCACTCTGGGAGGCCGAGGCAGGCGGATTGCTCAAGGTCAGGAGTTCAAAACCAACCTGAGCAAGAGCGAGACCTCGTCTCTACTATAAATAGAAAAAAATTAATTGGACAACTAAAAAATATATAGAAAAATTAGCCGGGCATGGTGGCGCATGCCTATAGTCCCAGCTACTTGGGAGGCTGAGGCAGAAGGGTCGCTTGAGCCCAGGAGTTTGAGGTTGCTGTGAGCTAGGCTGACGCCATGGCACTCTAGCCCGGGCAACACAGTGAGACTCTGTCTCAAAAAAAAAAAAAAATTATTAAAGGAGTATGCCAGTGACTACTGGTATCAAATTTAAATGTAGAAACTTCTATTCTCAGGTTTAAGATGACTCCAGATGTGGAAGATCCCTGATCTTTGGCAAGAAGATGTGAGTTTTAAACAAATTTGTGGTCAAGCAGAGGGCACACTGGACTAGGAAGCTGATCTCATGTAGGCTGTGTGACCCTAAATGAGTCCCCCATTCAATAAAGTGTTATTTAGTTCTTTCTAGGGCTGGGCTCTGATTGTCTCCAGCCCCTGTTGTTTATTCTCCTCAACAGTCAGAGTGATCCTTCTAGAACCTTCTAGATCATGGTGCTCCTCTGCTCACCACTGTCCAGTGGCTTCTTACCTCACAAGTAAATGCGGAACAAGTAAAATCCTTGTTCCTAACATAACCTCCCCCCCTCCCTCTTTCCCTTGCTCACTGCAGACACACTGATCTCCCCACTGTCTGTGGAACACGCTGACCACTCTCCCACTGCTAGGCCATTGCAGAAGTCCACGATTTTATGATGTTAGAACTATGTGTGCCATGATGTGATTTCCTGTGGCCTCTACAGTGAGATGCAGCAAGTGGCCCTGGTATAGTTAGAGGCAGTGTGTTTTGCTATCTGGGGAAGGGCACTCTACTGTAGCACCATTATTTTGATCCTTCATGTGTTAATGATCCACTTTGGAAATGGACTCACTTGCAGACAGGCACGTGATGAGCACTTCACTCCCTGCAAATGTGGAAGCCATTTCCCTCGTTCCTACCAGTCCTGACTCTGGCTTCTGAGACCAACATAAGCTTCAGTTCCAGAGACATTCATTCTGCTCTCTGTGCCCAAGAAGCTCAGCAAATCTGTCCCTCAAAATCTGTCAATAACTTGTAACAATTTTTATTGCTTTATTTACTGCCTTTATTATTGTTTTACCAGTAAGAATATTTTCAAACCACTGATATTTCAATAAGCTTCTAATGTTAATTTGTTTCATTTAGCAGGGGAGAATGTAAAATTAGTACCCTGCTAATCAGGGTACTAATTTTGTTACATCACTAGTAATGCTTTAGAGGGTTTATTCCTTCTGTCTTTACTGAGTTCTGCTATTTTCAAACTCCTGACCTTGAGCAATCCTCCCGCCTCGGCCTCCCAGAGTGCTAGGATTACAGGCGTGAGCCACCACGCCTGGCCTGAGTTCTACTATTTTATTTAATCTTTGCCCATTTGTTGGATTTCAAGTGAAATTTCATTATTTTAATATGCATTTTTTAGGGTTTTTTAAAGAATGTATTTATTAGCCATGTGTAATTTTTCATTTGTAAATAGGGTGGGGAATCTATGACCTTAAAGCCACATGTGGCCTTCTAGGTCCTTAAGTGCAGCCTTTTAAATGAATCTAAATTTTACAGAACAAATTCTTCTATTAAAAGGGATGCAGCAGAGAAAGATGAAGCTTTTTTTGCTTCCTTTGGTGCTTAAAAAAGAACAATCTTGAAATAGAAGGCTGCAGGTCTCCCACCCCCTTTACCCAGTATGTTGGAATGTTTAACTTTCTTTTAATGATTTATAAGTGCTTTAAATATGTAGGGTGCTCATTCCTTTGTCACATGTGTTGCAAATTTGTTTTGTCATTTGCCTTTTAATCATATATAGAATACATGGGGAAAATATTTCAATTCTTATTAATCAAATCTGTTTATTCTTTGTTTTTCTCCCCTTTTCTTGCGTATTTAGAATAGCTTCCCCAGTACAAGGTCAAACATTTATTTATATTTTCTTCTAGTACTCGTTTGATTTTACGTTTTACATTTAACATCTGCAGTTTATTTTGATGTAAGAAATGAAGTAGGAGCTGTAAACTTTTTTTCCCCAACTAGCCAGCTGATCCAGACCTGTGTGATGTGCAGTAGGATTCTTTGCCTCTCTAGTCTGCAGAATCTCTTCATGATACGCTGAATTGCCCTGCGTTCTGACCCATCTCTAGTCTCTCTGTTCTGTTATACCGAAAGTCTGGGTACTTGCACACCACTGTGATACTATTTTAATTACTGTGGCTGTGCATTTTAATACTACTTTTTGCCATACTGCTTCCCCATATTCGTATTCTTTTTCGGAATAATCTTGGCTATTCATAAATATTAATTCTTTCACACGAACTTTTAATTATTTGCTCAAGTTCTCTCAAATCCTTATTAGATTTTTTTATTGGGATTATAGCAGATTTATAGATTAATATAAAAAGAATTGACATCTTTATAATATTGAGTCATCCTTTTGAAGAAAAAGGTATGGACTTCAGTTTATTCAACTATTTTATTGTACTTCAAAAAAGCTTTGGTCTTCATTATTGAGGGGGAGGTGGGTTGTTCTTCAGTAAATCATTCCTTTTTTTTTTTTCTTTTATGCTGATCCTATACATTTTATGCTAACTTTATTCCTAAGTACTTTATTTTTCCTGGCAATTTTCAAACTGTCTTAAAGAGGCAGTTGTTCTTAAACAATTATTTTCACTTTGCCCCAGTGGCAAACACAGATAGTGTATTAAAAAGCACATAAAAACCTTGTGTCAATTGTAGCCTCTTTTTATTAGGAAATGTTCCCAAAGATAAATGCCATGGCTTTAGGGCACAGCCATTTTCTCAGTTGAAAAAATGCAGCTTCAATCCATTTTCCATCTGGGCTATTTTTGAATAGAAATAGAGAGACACATCTCAATGTGAAATCAATTCTAAATCGAGACAGAATCAACCATCAGAGTACTGCACTGAATGTCACAGCTATGAGCTGATGAGTTCAAGTCCTAGAAAATTATCCAAACTTTACAGATATAACCATCACTCAACAGAAACCATTGTCTATACAGGTAGAGCTCAGAATCATTCAAAGTGATAGATACGAGGAATGGAAAGAACAGAAATAATTTTTGGTGGTTTTCCTATTGTCCTGCTTTTTGTGATGAATAAACAAATGTTAAATAATTGTCATTATACACATCAACATAAAATCAAAGTAGTTTTTTCCAAAACTTTAGTCCTTAAAAGAATACCCAAAGTACTTCATATTATATTTACCATGCAATTTAATATAAATTTCTTATAACTAAAATACTGACAGGGAAAATAATTTGTTGCTAAGCATTGCCTGTTATAGACTTATTTAAATACTTTTTCTACAAACAAGCCCTTTAACTGATATCTTGATGGACACGTTGGCTCACCTCTTACTCTAATTTAAAAGACAAACCACAAAAAAAAACCCTTTTTTGCCTAATTTTCAGAACCTTAGACCTGGCCCAAATCAAAGGTATTATTATAATTGACTTATTGTCATCACTTGCACTATCTTTCAGATTTGAAGCAATAACATTTTGCTTTCAGTCTTAATTATCAGCCAGTATCTATCTATGCACGATCATCATCCCTTAAATCTTTTTTTAAAAGTTATTCCCATATAGTCTAAAGGAGATATTATTCTAGAAATAGAATTTTGAGGTTAAAAAACTCAAGAATCCTAGTTAGCCTATGGTACCAGACCCATTAAAAAAATTTTTGTCTTATGTAGTGGAAAAAGTGCAGACTAAAATTAAATGAGTTACCCTTTTATCGCTATCAAATTGAGCTTTTCAAAGAGTTGGTAACATTGGAGATGACTGGGAGAGTGAGCATGGTTAATACTGTTGTGTTGGCACAGCCTTTCTTGGAGTAATTTTTCATATTCTTCAATCCAAGAATTTTAATTCTAGAATTTCTCCTAATGAAATAATCATAGAAATTCACAAGATATATATGATGACTAAATTCTGTTCATGGTAGCATTGCTCCTAATAATAAACAATTGGAAACCACCCAAAAGTCCATAATAAAATAATTGGTTAAATAAATTTTACATGGAAGGAAACTCTGCAGCCATTAAGAATGATGATGTAAATTTACTTATGTTTATTTAAATACAAACAAAGAGGGCCATGATATCTGTCAGGTTGTTAAACCCAATGACCAATGCTGACCTGAATTTGATGCGGTTCTCCTTGACATGCCTCCTTGTAGGTTTCAGGATACCACACCCCCGGCTTCTCCCCAGCTTTGCTGATTGCTCCTCATCTCCCCTGCAGCTGGTGTACACCTGATCCTCTTTTCCATCTATACTCACTCCTTGGTGAAGTCTGTAAAAACCATATGGCTTTATGAGCAAATGGATGAGGACAACTCTCAGATTTATATCTCTAACCGAGCCCTTTTCTCCCCTCCCAACCCCAGCTCCACTTATCCAACTGCGTACTCAGCATTGCCGCTTGGATCTTTAATAGAAGTCCCAACAGGCTCAGAATTGAATTTCTGGTCTTCCACAAACCAGCTCTCCCCACAGAATTCCCCGTCTCAGCTAATGGCAACTACAGCTGTACCTTCTTCTAGTTGCTCACAACAGAAACCTTCCAGTCATCTTGGATGCCTCACTTTTTGTCCCACCCTACATTCACTCTACCAGTAAAACTTGTTGGCTCTGTCTGTATATCCACTGCCATGCGGCCTGAGCCACCATCGTGTCTCGCACAGATGACTGCAGTAGCTACTAACTGGCTGTTTCAACCCACTGTTTGAACCCTCCTCCCCACCTGGTCTGTTCTCCATATAGCAGCCGTTATTTTAGCAGTCCATCGCCTTAACCACTCGGCCACCTCGTCGTGGCAGCAGCCGTTATTTTAGTTTGTAAGTTAGATCCTGTGGTTCCTCTGCCCTTATGTCCACAGTGAGTCTCCATTTCACTCAGTGTAAAAGCCAAAGCCCTTGCAAGGCCTGTTTTCCCACTGCTCTTTCCAGTATGCACAGGCCTTTTCAGTATTCTTTGAACCTACAAAGCATGTGAGAAAAAAGCTTTGGACTCTGAGTTCTAGCTCGATTACTGGTGTGTCTCCAAACTTTAGTTTCTCATCTATACAAGGGGAATCATCTGTCTCGTCTATCTCACAGGATTAAGGTGGAAGTGATTTTTAAACCTAAAGCCTTCTATAAGTACAAGGGTTATTATAATTTTCAAATATCACTTCTAAAACATGTCTTGCTTTGCTTGAGAATGCTTTGTTAAGTCTAGTCTCCTGTTTACACATGATAAATTCAGACAACATCTAGTACGTGGCTTCTTCTACAGCAGGCATGAGGGTATGGGGATATGAGGGTAGCCATGTCATTGTCTCTTGAGGAATTTGCATTCTAGAAGTGGGGGGTGGACCTATTAAAAACAAAAAGTGCGGAAAATATTGTATGCTTTGATAAAAACAAAACATATATAAAGTATAGTAGGGAACAAAGGAAGAATGTTCAGATTTCCTAAGATTAACTGGGAGAAATGAGAAGAGGGATCCATGGAAAGTACTACAAAGCTGATCTTGTACTGAATCCTGAAAGATAGCACATGGGGTTAGGTAAACAGGTGGTGAAGGAGAATTCTCCCTGACCACTCCCATCTCATGCTCTTAAAGCACACCCTGTAAATTATTTATCACGACTGTAATTAATTCCATTTGTGGGTGATTACTTATTCATTTTTGGTCCCACCCGTCAAATTTAACTCTAGCCAGAGAGGCTCCATATCTGTCTTATTCATTTCTGTACCCTGGAGTTCAGCAAAGTGCTTGGCCCAAGGGAAGAGAAGGGGAAGGAAGGGAGAGGGAAGATAGGGGAGGGAAAGAATGAGAGAAGGAAGGAAAAAAGAAAGGAAGAAAGGAAGGAGACCATGTTCTCGTTAGGAGCACAAGATTGGGAGTCAGTTGGTCCTTGTTGGAGTCCCAGATCTACCACTTAACAGCTGTATGACCTTGAAAATGTTATTTAGTCTCTCTGTGTCTTAGTTCCCTTATCCATAAAATGAAGACAATAATAGTTGCCTTTTCAGAGTTGTTGAAGATTTAAAGACATAGTCCTTGGAAAGGGCTTATGTTTTGAGGGCTAGTCTTATCTCCAAGGTTCTGACCACCTTAAGCTAAACTACAGGATGTTCTTAAGACAAAATTAAGGTCTTTCTCTCTGTCCAACAGTTAAAACATTCAAGCATCAAAGCAACTTCAGTTGTTTTGTTTTGCAACTTAGGAGATGTGTGTGTCTGTGTGTGTGTGTGTGTGTGTGTGTAGCCTGCAACAAACTGCTTTATCCTGGTTGCTCAATCTGAAGGACAATTGTGTTTTAGGGTTGTCCTTGGCTATCTTGATGACCCAAGTGAGGATATTCAGGATCCAGTGAGTGACAAATTCTTCAAGGAGGTGTGGGTTTCAACAGCAGCTCGAAATGCTACAATTTATGATAAGGTGAGGCTCACATATTTCCTGCCTTTTTTTATTGAATCTCATCACAAAAAAATAAGAAATCATTATTGTTTTTGCATATTATTGGTATAAAGTATTCTTAATGAACATGAAAAATCAACGCATTTCCAGGTTGTAGTGAAATACCTGTTTGTAGATACTGAAAAACAAAGTCAAAGAGCATCATGGACTTTGGGGTAGGAGAGACTTTAGTGTCATGCTGGTCTCTCTTCTGATGCAGGAATGCCTCATGAACATCCCCAGCATGTACTCACCCGGCCTTTGTACATGTGTGGTGGCAAAAAGAAGACGATGGGATCAAAAAATGAATCAGAGCTGAACCCAGTTGCTGGTGTTATAACCTGTGTATAGTGATTTGACTTTCTGAGTCTCCCTTTCCTCACCTATAAATTGGAAGGGATATCACTAGGGTGGTTATGAGGATAAAGAGTAGTCTACTAAATGTATTTAGCACATAGTACAGAATAAACAGTATCCATTCTTATGATGAAGCATATTAATAATGAGACATGTCCTTTGTTGGACAGCTCTAATTTTAGAAAGATGTTTTAAAACCAGTTCCATTTGATGTATATCAAATACATCTCCTGTGAAGACTATGCATTGGTTATGATAAAGAATGTACAAGTGTTAAGAGTTGTCTAACAGTGGAGCAAGTTACCTCAAGAGGCAGCCAGTTTCCCATCAAGGAAAATATTCAAGCTGAGATTTGTTGACCATCTATGAGAAATTGGGCAAGAGTGTGTTGTTCTTCATGACGTCCAGAGTCCCTTCCATGACTTCATCATTCTTAATGAAACATGACTACTATCTACATGGCCTTATTTCATACTTAAGACTCAAGGCTATGGTCAAATAGATCATTTGCGTAGAGTCTTTAATACGTAATTTTACAAACGCAATGCACAATCTTGTTTGACCCCTGGGTTGGCGGGAAACATCTATAAAAGACATTTGGGGATAATAGGATAAATCTGCCTATGGACCATAACTTAAATGACATTATGGAATTAATTTTCTTAAGTGTGAAAATAGTATTGTGATTATATAGGCACGTGTCCTTATTCTTAAGAAATAAATGCTCTAGTATTCAGGGATCAAGTGTTATGACGTCTAAAAGTCATTTTCAATCAGGAAATTGTATTATATATTAACAACTGATATCTCTAAGTAAAGGTACAGATATGACCATCTTTCAAAAAAGTTAGGAAAAATATAATATGCAATTTTCATCTTAGACCAGAACTTCTAGTAAAATTCAGGGGTGATTATCACCCCAAAAAATTAACCTTAATGTGGGGTAACATCAGTGAAATTCTTTACCACTAGCTGGACTTTATCCTGAAGTTAATGACTTGTATAGATCAGATATTAGGTTCTAGCTATAATTTTTTTTAATGGAAGCAAATCTACCTATTTGTAGCATATAAGGTAACCAATTCTTCAATCAGGTCTGTGCTATAACATAAAACTAACAATATGTGTTTCATAAAACAAAAGTCTTGTCTGTTGGAATAATTGTTTTACATTAAGGGCTTTTGGAAGTTTCTTTTAAATTTATCACTTGATTTTCTATTTATGTTCTAATCAGGTGTTCCGGTGCCTTCCAAATGATGAAGTACACAATTTAATTCAGCTGAGAGACTTTATAAGTAAGCCCATATTAGCTAAGGAAGATCCCGTTAGAGCTGAGGAGGAACTGAGAAAGATCCGTGGGTTCTTGGTACAATTCCCCTTCTATTTCTTGTCTGAAGAAAGCCTACTGCCTTCTGTTGGAACCAAAGAAGCCATAGTGCCCATGGAGGTTTGGACTTAAGAGTTACACTCATTTGCAGCTCAAAGACTTCCACCCTGAAGACCACACTGCACACAGTGACTTCCTGGGGAAGTCACAGCCAAAGCCAGGCCTGATGCACTCCCAAATGCAACCCATGGACCCTTTGGAATGACTGGGAAGGGCTGCAGTCATACTAAGGACACTGGACATCAGCAAGGCTTTATAAATCCTTCTGCCTAACCTCATGAAAGAGGATCTGCAGTCTTATTGGCAGCATGTACTCAACAACTTAGAACACATACTCAAATTCCATGACGTATGCCAAAATCCATTTCCTTTGTGACAATAATTTACCTGTAACTGTGACCTAGGTTGCCAAAAGTTGCCTGAACCTCCTTATTCTTCTCTCATCTTCATTTATGCAGCCAATGTCTGCTGGACCTGCCCTCATCTTGTCGTCCATACAGGCATCATTTGAGATACTGTTTATTACTAGAAGCTATTGTGATTCTTCAAGATTACCTGGAATGCCCCTGCCCATCTGATCCTACAGTAGTGTTCACCCAACCGAGGACTTAGTCATTATTCCTTTTCAGTCACTGTACTAACAAGACAGACTTTAGTCTACACAGCAGCCTGTGTTAGGCACTTCTGATAATGTTGACACTGTATCTTGACACCACAGAGCAACAGGAAGGAATTAAAGCCCAATATTAAGGCAGAGATTTATTTCACTTTGCTCCCAAAGGCACTGACAAGATGTGTCCTTGTGATTAGACCCACCTGATCAAATTTGAAAGCATGCACAGGATATTTGATTACACAGCAACCAGATAACACTCAGAGCATGCAACCTCTGAAGCCTCCAAGGTGTCAGTGGGGATCTGATCCAGATAAGAAAAGAAGATTCCTTCCAGTCCTGTAAAATTTCCTGTCATCCTTAGCTGCTGGATTGATTGAAATTTCAGTGTCTATATTTCAAAATCAAACCAGTGAATATAAGTTGTCTTTCAAGAGAATCAGAAGCTTCACAATTCCTATCAAATTAATAAGCATGAGTCTGACCTTGTTTGACATTCAGCTCTCCTGCTATGTTATCTTCTTTAAGAAAAGTTAATTGATTGTAAAATGTGCTACTTTGCTTGCATTATTAAATACACATTAACATTCCACCAAAGTATCCGAAGAAGTTAGGATACTTACTAATTCACATTGTCCTAGTCTGTGAATTGTTCCGAAAACATGTTTTTCCTCTTCAGATGTTAGCATACCCTTTAGTAGATCAAAGTTCTAATGTTACTAAGCAGAAGTACTCACACAGCCTGAAGAGCTAATGTGGGTTGCAAAAGGCCTGTGCCCACAAAACATGGTGCAGGTGCAATAATTACACCTGTGTATGGATCAGCCAGACAGACTCTCATTTGGGTTGTTCTTCAAAGAAGCAAGCACTCCTTTCTTGCTTTCATGGAGCTAATACTCCAATCAGAAAGGTTAAACAAGAGCACAAAATCAGTGATATGGGTTAGTAAAAGAGAGAAATGGTGTCACATTCAGGAGAGGATTTCACAGCAAGGGAACATTTCACAAATGAAGTGGGATTTGGAAACCAGCAATGGTAATGAATATTTTTATGAGCAAATCGCTTCTTATGTGGCTAAAGATGGTAAAATGACTTCATTCTGCAGCAATTGTAAATAAGACATTTGCTATTTATAAAAGAAGTTTAGATTGGCATGTGAGGTATTGAGTGTGTGTGGAATACCTAAGGATTTCTTGTATTTTATTTTAAAATATTTTTTAAACCTTAAACAGTTAACAAACTGGGTCTAGATTTTGTGCAAGATGTTCCCATAAAACTGTGAAAAATAAAAGCCTGAAAGGACCATTTCCCTTAATAAATCATTTAATCCAACCCCTCCCCATTTTATAGATAAGGAAACTGAGGCTCAGGTTGGATGAAGGACTCACTTAAATCCACTCAATACAGATGGTAGAACTGGGACTAGCAAAATTGCTGCAGTCTGTCGTTAACCTCTGTCTTCATCATTGTTCAAAAATGAGGATGTGTGGTAGGCAGATTTCAGACAGGATATCTCTAAGCTATTTTGAACCCTATGATATTATGTAATTATATGTTTGTCTGTCTCACCCTACTAGAATGTAAGCTCCCTGGGGCAGGGACTTTACTGTATTTTGTAAAGTGTATCCCCAGAGCCTGGAACAGTGCCTGGTGCATAAGAGATGTCAATAATGTTTGTGAAATGAATAAACAAGGTGGAGGAGAGAGCTAATGAAATGAAAACTGTAAGTCCTCAGACAAAAGAAATCTTACTGCTGGTTTCTACGGCAAGTTTCTTTTCCATGGCATTTTCTCAAAAGCAATATGCTCATCTGCAAAGAGGCAATAAAATTTATTTGGAGGGATTTTTAGAAAAGTCAATGCAATAATTGCCTCTTTTGCTGTAGCAGTTTACATAGTGCAGCATTCTGCAAATATCGCATGGAATGTGGACATAAGATGAGGAGACACGAAGGGTTCCCTTCACCCCTGCTGCAGAGGGTGGCAGGCAATCGAAACTGCTCAGGTGTCACACCATATCGTGGAAGTTAAAGAGAGCAATGACGTCTGTGAAAAAAATAATTATTTTGTCAGACACTTTCAAAAGGACACATTCAGTCTTTATCTCACTAGAAATCTCTGAAGCTTCCTTGCCTTCTGGATCACTGATCACCTTTTGCAACCATCATGGGCTCCCCTGTCTCCGTTTCATCTCTTTAGGTTCTGGCTTGTGCTCCCATCTCATTCTACTCAACACCCAGGTAATCCCCATGGTGTCTCTGCCATCTACGTGCTCACCTATAGCACAGATCTCTCTCCTGCACTCCAAACACATACCTGAGGATCAGATATCTCCACTAGCTTTTCCTAGACTCAGACCTCAGACTCAGCAGCACAGCCCACCCAGGATGGTGGCATCACAGCTCTCCCTGCCAGCCCCCTGCAAAAGCCCCACAGGCTCCTGCTGCTGCTCCCCATATTAGGAAACAGCCCCACCACCCACCAACTCCCGAACTGGAAAATAATTATGCTTCTTGATTCCCGTCTTTCTCTCACTCTCTCCATCTCATTAGCTCCCAAGTCTGGCGCTTCCACTACCTAAATGTCTCCAGTTGCTTTCACTTATTTTCCCTCCCAATGCTGCTTCCTAGTTGACCTTGTTCACTGTCACCTCATCTGGATTAACTAGTCTAACTTTCAAGTTTGGTCCCTCCCAAATCCATTCATTGCAATCTGAGGTAATGTTTAAATGCAAACCTGGTCATGTCTCCTCCAGCTTAAATTCCTTTAAGAAACTTTGCTTTTAGGTTAAAGCTCTAATAAGGTTGTACAAGGCGCTTTATAGACTGGTCTTTCCGAAACTCTTGAGCGGAATCACTCCCAGATGCCACTCTTCTTTGGAGCAATATTCAATTTGGCTCTTCTGTATCCCTTGCCTTTGGCTTCCACAGAGGCTAATTTCTCTGCTAAGAGGCTTTCTTTGACATCCCCAAGTCTGGCTTAGTGCCATGGCCCCCTGGGTGCCTCCACTGTGTGCTATACTTTTCATGGCATTCCCATACCAGAGATGATGCCTGCCAAAGTAACACCCTGGGCTCTAAGCAATAGGAGGGCATAAGCCATGATGTCTTGTGCACGGGGGCACCCCCAGACCTTATACACCCCGGACATATCAGATGCATGACAGAGAGTTGGTGGAGAAAATGAATTAATCTAAAAAAAAAAAAGATGGTGAAAAAAGAGAAAGATAGCAGATTGCTGGGCACCTGCCAAGATCTAGGAAGAATAGAAGTGTTTAGACTTGTCACTGCCTGAGCTAGAAAGGCCAAACTTAAATTGGCAATGAAAAGAAGGCACATAAGGGGGCTGTCTACCACAGCAGCTTCATCGTCAGCCAGTCTCTCAAGTGGTCAAGGGCAACCAGCAAGAAGTTAGGCAAGTGGGGACCTGTGCTGACTGCATGGGTTGTATGCCTTGTTCCATCACTAGGGAATTGGGAAGGGGTGGCAGACCTGGAGGGGAGAGAAAAGTTGTGGGCTAGTAAAGGCAAACTTTTGTTTTTACATATCTTCTCATTTGACTATACTGTGCCTGATATGTTTTGTTTGGGTTCTCCCCGAAGCAAACCCCAAGACAAAGACCTGAGTGGAGGTAGCTTAATTAGGGTACATTCTTAGAAAACACACGTGCGGGAGAGGGTAAAGCAAGACGGGGAAGGGCAAAGCCAATAAAGGGTGCATTAAGAGCAGGTTGCCACTGAAGGCAGCAGGGCCCCATCGCAGTGGGGCCTCTGAGGAGTAGGGAAGGGCCCCATCCCAGTGGAGCCTCTGAGGGGTAGGGAGACTGGAGTTAAAGGTCACTCCTGGTAGTGCAAATCCCAGCACTTTTGGAGCTTCCCTGTACACAGATTTAGCCAGCTGCCATGGGTCAGAGACAGCCAGTAGAGAAGCAGAGAGAAACCGATTAACGGTGAAGCTGCCTGCATGTGGGGAACCGCCCCCTGCAGCTACAGGTGAACTCAGAGGCAGGCTGAGGATTTATGTAGTTGAGCTTCAACATCACCGTGTAGATTGAGCCTGTAATTTTTCATGATAGTTGGTATAGCCAGTGTAGAAAATATTATAGAGGTTCCTTAAAAAATTAAAAATAAAGCTACCATAAGATCCAACATCCATGATATACCATGGCAGCTGGCTCTATATCCCACTTTTAGATATATAGCCAAAGGAAATGAAATCAATGTCCTAAAGAGATATCTGCACCCGCATGTTCACTGCAGCATTATTCACATAGCCAAGTTATGGAATCAACCTAAGTGTCCATTAATGGGTGAATGGATAAAGAAAATGTGGTTTGTGTGTGTGTATACATAATACAATATTATTCAGCCGTAATAAAGAAGGTAATTCTTCCATTTGTGACAACATAAGTGAACTTGGAGAACATTATGCTAAGTGAAATAAGCCAGGCACAGAAAGACAAATCCTGCATGATCTCGATTTTATGTGCAATCTAAAAAAGTTAAACTCATAAAAGCAGAGTAGAATGGTGGTTGCCAGAGGCTGGGGGGTGAAAGATATGGGGAAATGTTGCTCAAAGGGTACAAACTTTCAGTTATAAGATGAACAATTTCTAGGGATTGAATGTACAACATGGTTAATGTATAGTATAATTTAAATTTAGTAAGAGAGGGGATCCTAAGTGTCCTCAACACATACACAAAAAAGGGTAACTATGAGAGGTGATGGATGTGTTAATTAGCCTGATTATGGTAATCATTTCACAATGTATACATAAGTATATATATACCAAACCACATTGTATATCTTAAATATGATACAGTATTTCATAATATAGTAATTTTTATCCATTCTGGAAGCGTGCAATTTTCCTGAAGATGAGGATCTTCTAACTTTTTTCATACTTCGTATTGAGCTTATCACAATGCTGAGCGTATTTTTCAAGTTATGCAAAAATTGGATGGAGAAGTTGCTACCTCCACACTTACTCTAAGGCTTCCTGAGCTTGTGAGATTCATTAGGCCAATTCATGAAGCTTGGAGAAGAACCAAAAAAATAAAAGCTGTTTTTATATTAGAGTGGTATACTAAGAAGTGGATTTCTAAATTTTCCCTTGGTATTTATAAAATCTCAATTTTTTAATAAAATATAAAGTACAATTAAAGCTGTTATAATGGAACTAAATGTCAGCTCAAACTCTCATTTGAAAAATTATAGAAGGTCAAAATTAAATTCTTTCTTACGATATTTGGCTATTCTCTTTCTAAACAATAGACAAAAGCACTGGTTTAGAATTGCACCAGAGAACTCAGTAAGCAAACACTGGTGATTTATGAGAAACAACGAAAGAAGAAGAAGCACTTTTTTAAAGTCTTTGAAAATAAAGACACTATTTTCTGGGCTTCTTTTTTGTAACCCTTCTTCATTCACAAAAGACTTTATATTGTAATGTATTCCCTAGATACTGATGCAGGGACTCCATGGTGGAAGCCAAAATAAAAAGTTCTTGATTGGCAGGTTGAGTCACAGAATTCTTGTTTTCCGAGGTAGATATTTGTGTGGCTTTTTTCTCTGTTCCTTGCATGAGTTGATTATTTGTGTGATAACTCTGCTTACTAGGAGCTGTACACTACCTTCCTGTGCTTGCAAAAACTCTAAAACCTTTTATTTTCTCAGTCACATTGAGTTCTATTGTCTAATGGCTGTCAAATGCTGTTAATAAAAAGGGAAATCATGACAGGTTTCCAGCACCTGGAAGAGAAGCCCATCATAGTCAAGGACCTGAATTTTCATTAAGCCATGTTAGTTTTTGTTTACTTAAGCTAACTTCAACTTTTCTTTCTATTGTTGTAAGTAGAAGAATTAGTTTCAACCAATTTTATTTTTTTGGAGATACAATCTCAAATAACATGTATATATCTCATGTACATATTACCAAGATAATTGGCCTTTTATTAGACGTCAAAAGAGATATAGAAGGGAGAAACATCCATCTCAACACTTTTATAGGTCAGAGAGAACTATAACAAAGGATGATTTCTAAACAAAATGTTGTATTACAAATAGAAAATGATCATTATAACAACTCTGAAATGATACTGCACAAAAAACCAGAAACAATATTCATTTTGTTTTTGCTCGTCTGGGTTCTCCATGGCATCATGAAGACATTGATGCATATCAAATAAAAGATCTTCATGAATAATAGCAGTACAATGGGGAGCCAAATACTCATTTATCATTAGGGAAAATAAAAACGAACATAAATTTATCATTTTTTATTTATTGAAGCAAAAATGTCTTTCAGCACAAATGCAGGGTCACCATCCAAAGTGGGAGGTACATGAGCACTGAGAGTCCAGAGGGAAAGGAAAATCGCTCAACCTGAGTGTTTCTCTCATCACGTAGGCCAGAGAGAGAAACTATTTACTGGAGACCCCACCTGGGTTTGTATATTTGCCATGATTGAGAGCCCCAGTACAGAAGCAAACCACTGCAACATAATTTTTATCTTGGTTACTCATTCCTTTTGTTTGAAGGTGCCTAGTGTGTTTGAGGGCCTCAAAAAGTTCTTTGCTCTTATGCTGAAATAATCACACAATCAACCATTAACAGCCTCCTATGGGAAATCTGCCTCTAGGTAAGCACGGTGCATGACTCAAAGCAGAGAGACACATGCCAGTGTCCACTAATTTATACCCTTCCCAGTCGGTGCTGAAGCCAGTAAACCTCAAGGAAGATTCAATAGATTTTTTTTTTTTTTTGCCTTGCTTGATCTTTCCAGAGATTTGTAGTGTGGAATAGAAATTTGGAGAAATCAAAGAGAAATAATATTAATAGAACACCCATTACAGGCCACACTTCTGATTTTACTGTTGTGGCAACTGAAGCTAGGACTTGTGGTTAGGAATACATGAGTGAAAGTGCTCCGAAAATTGTAAAGGCCCATATAATACAAAGCCTGTGCCCAAGGCCAGAAATGCTTCAGGACTACTGCCCTGGGCTTGGCAATTCCAGATAGCATGCACAAGACCCAGATACTCTGAATTTTCTCTGGTAAATAGATCTCTTCTACCCGATAGCAAGGAATCAGCGCCAGGAAAAAGTTTGCTCCTTTGATGATATGGGGTGGTGTGTGACAGATGTTTTGTCCACAGACCATGCTGCTTTTCCTTCACTCCTTCAGAGGTTTCATTTGTCAGAGCATGCCAGGGACACGTCACAGATACAGACCAGGTAAGCCTACAGAAGACCGATATAACACCATGAAATAGTCCACCCATCCCCAAAGAGCTGCAAGCACTTCCAAGTATGATTGCAGAATAGTTGCTTATAGCAGACCAGAGCAGCCCCTATTTACTCACATTTTATAGAGCAGTGAACTGAAAGATTAAATGACATGGATAAGGTCTGAATAATGAGTAGAAAGAATGGAACAGACCTCCCAGGTGCTTAGCGCTTACTGAGTTAGCCCCTACTGCCACCTCCCTGAGAGGATGAGGGAGTGGGCCTAGCAAAAGCAGCCTGTAAGTTCCTTCTTATTCAGTCCTACCATCAGGCTACAAATGACATTAACTGCAGCCCAGGTTTAAATGCTTCATTGACCTTTCCTGACCTTCTCCATTCCATTTCCAAAAATTCCAATGATCTGTTTCATTTTCAAATCTTATCCTCAAAGCATTTGGAGATTTTTTTAAACATATACAAATGCAATTACAAAAGAAAATATAAGTCTATTGGCTAAATCAGTCTTTAGATAAAGGCAGTATGGTTTAATAGTTAAGAGAACCCTGAAGTCAAATACCAGCATTGTAAGTATTTTACTGGGTATCTTTGGGCAAGTTATTCAATTACTCTAGAACTTAGTTTCCTTTATTACACGTACTAGTCAGGGTTCTCCAGAGAAGCAGAACCGATAGGATATATAAAGGTGTATTTAAGAGGAGATTTATTATGAGAATTGGCTCATCTGTTTATGAAGACCAAGAAGTCCCACCATCTGCTGTCTGCAAGCTGGAGAATGAGAAAGCCAGTGGTCTAACTCAACCAGAGGCCAAAGTCCCAAGAACCAGGGCAGAGGGTGGGGGTAGGGGATACTTGTGTAAGTCCCAGAGTCCAGTGTCCAGAGAGCCAAGAGCTCCAGCGTCTGAGGGCAGGAGAAAAATTGATGTCCCAGCTCAAGGACAGAGAGCAGGAATTTGCTCTTCCTCTGCCTTTCTGTTCTATTTAGGCGCTCAGGGGACTGGATGATGCCTGTCCCTCACATCAGTGAGAGCAGGTCTTTTTGGTCTGATTACTGATTCAAATACTGATCTCTTCCAGAAACACCCTCATAGACACACCCAGAAATAATGTTTTACCAGCTATCTGAGCATTCCTTAACCCAGTCAAGTTAACACATAAAATTAACAGACACGCTACACAAATATTTACTGAGTACATACTATGTGTGAGGCTTTAGTCTATGTTTGAAATAGACTATTAAGGGAAACTTGCTAAGGAAACCTACAACGAACAATGAGATTATTGAATTGCCATTGAAGTCAACAACTCAATGAATGTTAAGTCTGGAGGGATTTGGGGGACCCATTTAAAAAAAAACTCTAATGCTCTAAATTTTATATTTCATCACTCTCTACCTGTCATCTATTAATCCTTTGGTCACTCCCACCCAAACCATAAAGATTTTTCATCTGTTTGGTTTTTACTCTTAACTAGGTTTATTTCATCATGCAGTTCTTCTAACACCTTGACTTCTCCATATCTTGACACCCTGACTCCAATACTCATAAAGTTCATGTTTACTCCACCTTAGTTATCCCTACTATGACTCACAGGTGTGGTCTAAAGTGAGCTCAAGTTTTTAAACTATGTGCATCTTTATAATCATCTTTTTATTCATCAAATATTTAACATGGGTCTACAATGTCCCAGGCAGTATTCTGGGGATAAAGTGGTGGTCAAAACAGACCATCCCTTACCCACAGAGTTAGAGAAGACCGACAATGAGCAAGTAAAAGCAGAAGATAATTTCAGATGGTGTGAAGTCCTAGAAGAAAGATGCTCATAATGTGGAACAGTAAAGGGTTTTCAGGTCCTGGAAGACAGGGTGTTATGTTAGTTAGGGTGGTTCAGGAGAGTCTCTCTGAGGAAGTGGCATCTCAGAGAGATCTGAATGTTGAGAAGGAGCCAGCCATGTAAAAATGAAATGCTGCAGACAGAACAGCAAGTGCAAAGGCCATGAGGCAGGAATGACCTTGGTGTGATTAAGGAATAAGTAGAAGGCCAAGGTGGCTGAAAGTGAGAGAAGAGACAATAATGGGAAATGACATTGGGGACATGGGCCAGGGCAGGCCAGGTAGGATTTTTAAGGCTCATTAAGGAGTTTGAATTTTATTCTAATTGTTAAGAAACCATGGGAGATTTTAAGTAGGGCAGTGACTTGATATAATTATATCATTAAGAGATCGTCTTGGCTGGTGTGGAGGGAAGGAAGGCATAGAATGGAGCTGAAAATGATGCTTACTTGTCATCGTTGGTGTTTTTCCAAAAGTAGACCATGGAGAATGGACTTGGGCGCAGGTAATTTATTTGGGAGTGACCTCAGAAAGCCCAAGTGGGGGAGTGGGGAAAGCGACACAAGGAAGAGAGAAGTGCCAACAGAGACAGTGCGTCAGTAAGCAGGCTACCACTAAGGGCAACAGGGCGCAATCCACTTCAGAAGTATCACGTGAAACACAAACTCTCGTGGCCTGAGGAAGCCCCCAGGAATAGCAACAGAGATGCTTTGCCACCTGAAGTGAGACGCTCTCAGTCCGTATGGTAACTGTCTACCACCGCTTTAGGGGAACTCAGAGGTAGGCTGTGGTTGTCAGTTATATGTGTAACGTGGCTAGGCTATAGTTTCCAGTTATTCAATCACTCATCTGGACATTGCCGTGAAGGCATTTTGTAGATGTGATCAAAGTTCATAATCAGTTGACTTTCAGTAAGGGAGATTATCCCAGATAATCTGAGTGGGCCTGATTCAATCAGTTGAAAGGATTTAAGAGCAGAACTGAGGTTTCCCTGAAGAAAAGAAATTCAGCATTCGGATAGGAGCTTCAGCTCATGCCAGATAGTTCCAGTCTGTTGTTCCTGGTGGCTTGCCCTACAGATTTCAGACTTGCCTTGCCAGTCCCCACAATCGCATAAGCCAATTTCTAGCAATACAGCTCTGATTCCTTGCAGTAAAATCTCCTATTAATTCTGTTCCTCTGGCTGAATCCTGACTAACAGGAAGAGAGAAAAGAAGGAACTAACCGTATTGGTTATTTCACAGAGAGCATTTAATATAAGGATTGTCTGAACAGTCATTGGAGGACTGGAAAGGCAGAATGGGAACACTGATGTAAGATAGTGATTGCATCTGTAGGAAGCAGCTGGGGCTGGAGGAAGAAAAGAAAGATGGGGTTTTTAAAACTTAGAAGCCTGAAGGGGGTAACCCACAACCTGGGACCCAGGCCTCAAAGAAGGTGGCATAGTACTGCTACTGTTTAACTATGGGAGGGGGCTTAATAAGGCTGCTCCTCCTTCTCAATGTAGATGCAGTAATTTGTCCACTTTCTTACAAGGGGTGTCCTAGCATGCTCCAGACTATTGGAGCCCTAAACACTTTATAGATGGGGAAAACCCTTGGATCTTGGTAGGGTTTTTCTCACACCCTCTGACACATGTCTCTCTTAACAGGACATCCAGAGAACTTACCATTTTCTGCTCACCAAGTCTGGTAAATTTGATGTGATTGCTATAGTGGAGTACTACATGATGTTCTGCAAATGTAAAAAAGTAATACCCTTGGGACTATATTTTATCAAAGAGGGAAAATTAACTTAGCCCTGGGATAAGAAAGTAAATGTGTCCTACGGTCCTTCCTATATAAATTAAAACACTTTTCATCCTCTTTTAAAGCAGCAGGCCTCAGGTGGGTATAATAGAGTTACTAAGAGTTAGCCTCCATAACTTATCACATCTGCTACCCTCTCCTATTATCCTTCAGTGCTGTAAAGTTTTGATATTCAAAGAATAGTATGGACCAACAGCTTCCCTTCAATTTGAAAGGTGCTAGAAATACAGGATGTTTGGCCCCACTGAACCAGAACCTGCACTTTAACAATTCCTGGGTGATTTGTATCAACATTATATTTTAATAAGTACATTGGAATCATGTGGAAAAATTTAAAACTCACTGATATTAGAGCCCACCTCCAGAGCTTCTAATTTAATTGGCTTAGGATGTGGTCTGGGCATCTGGATTTTTAATTTTTTTTTTTTTTTGGTAGAGATGGGAGTGTCATTATGTTGCCCAAGCTGTTGTTGAACTCCTGAGCTCAAGTGATCCTCCTCCCTTGGCGTCCCAAAGTGCTGGGATTACAGGTGTGAGCTGGGAAGCATCTGGATTTTTTAAATCAGTCCATGTGATATTAACATGCAGCAGTATATTTTGTAACTGCTTTATAGATATGTAATTCACATACCATACCATTCATCCACTTAGAGTGTACAATTGAATAGCATTTAGTATACTCTCAGATAGGTGCAACTGCCACCA
>CAUYRT010008127.1:0-34649 GCA_963574885.1 Lepilemur ruficaudatus
CAAACTCCTGGGCTCAAGAGATCCTTCTGCCTCAGCCTCCTGAGTAGCTGGGACTACAGGCATGTGCCACCATGCCCGGCTAATTTTTTCTATATATTTTAGTTGTCCAATTAATTTCTTTCTATTTTTAGTAGAGACGGGGTCTCGCTCTTGCTCAGGCTGGTTTTGAACTCCTGACCTCGAGCAATCCACCCACCTTGGCCTCCCAGAGTGCTAGGATTACAGGTGTGAGCCACAGCACCCGGCCTTCTCTCTTTTCTTTTTAAGAAACAGAGTCTCGCTCTGTTGTTGCCTAGGCTGGAGTGCGGTGATGTAATCATAGCTCACTGCGACCTCAAACTCCTGGGCTCAAGCTATCCTCCTGCCTCAGCCTCTGAGTAGCTAGGAATACAGGCACATGCCACCACATCCAGCTAATTTTTTAATTTTTTTGTAGAGATGGGGTCTCACTATGTTGTTAGGCTGATCTCAAACTCTTGGCCTCAAATGATCCTCCTGCCTTGGCCTCCCAAGGTGCTGAGATTACAGGTGTAAGCCACTGCACCCAGTCTAGTTTTCTTTATCTCTTGTTCCATATACCCTTCCTTGGAGAAAATTTTTATTTGAAAGGTTTGTACTTAATGTTTACTAGGGACTGAGCACTGTTTAAACACTTTATAAACAAAATGATTTCATTTTCATGATGTTTTGAGGTATATATTCTTATTATCCCCATTTTATGGACTAGGAAACTGAGGCACAGAGGGATTAGTAATTTGCTCAAGTTCCCATCACTAGTAAGTGGAGGTCTAGGACTTGGACTTGGATAGTCTGTCTCCAGAGGCCGTGCTCGTCATCACCTCACTATGCTTATCCTGCCTTTTCTGCCATGTAGATTGTGTCTATTTGGAGAACCTCAAACCTGTCAGTTAAACCTGCTCATCTTTTTCCTTGAAAAGAAAAAAAAAGACCTTTTATTAGGTCTAAGCTTCTCCTTCCTGAAGTGACTTGACAATTAATCAATCTTATTTTCTATCATTTTATTTTGAAAATATTTAACTCTTTCACTCGTGAAATTCATTGTAGTGTGGGTGAGGCATTTAATGAAATTACTTCCCACCATATTTCTAAGTAGTTATTCTAATGGCATTTATTGCACAGTCCTCTATCATGTTCAAAAATTGCTTTCTACATTTCAAATTTTCTGTATGGTCATTTCAGAACCAATATTATTATTCAAAAATCTACTTTTATCACTATGTATCTAAGAGCTCCTAACTGCTCTAGCTCCTATCTTAGCCTCTACTCTATGTAAACGGTGATTTTCTAATATACAACTTTTCATGCAAAGAAAATATCAATGCCTCCAAAGCTGAAGTATAGGGTTTTAATTTGCCTTCTCATCAACTAATCCTTTTATAAGTCCATTCATCGCTGACAATCTGTGCTTAGCATAATAACAAAAGGTAGGGGCCTTTTCTGAAATTTTTACTTGGAGCTCAGAGCTCATTATAGAGTTTCTTCTCTACTCTAGAGTTCTTATACCATCCATAAATACTCACAGAAAAGGTGTGTTGAACACCAGCTAATAATCCTAGGTTTCGGCCTTATAATATCAATTCCTAGGAACTAATATCCAAGCCATTTCCCATGATTCTCAATTTTTACTTATCAACTTATTCTATATGCACTGTATCAGAAGCTATCCATCTAATTTTGTGATATCCTCTTTTTAGAAACTTTCTGTGACTTCCATTGCTTCAAAGATAAAGGGCTAAATCTTTTTGAGTGGCCCATGGGGCCATTCAGAATCTGGCTCTTGTCTTGTTTGCAGCCTCAACCCAAGCTTGCTTGCCTAGCCACAGGCACGTATGCTCAGACCAAGCATCCCAATTTGGGTTCACAAGGCCCCATCGTTCAGAGTGGGAAAGTGTAAGGCAAGGCAGGAGGGGCAGATGGACTTGACAACGACTCCATCCCACAGACCAACCGTAAGCAGTGAATACCTAGATAACTCTCCCCAGGATACCATCTTGGGACTGTGAAGGAAAGAACTAACTAAAACGAACCCTCCCCTCTCAACTTTAAAGGACATAACAGTGGAGGAATTCCAAGTGGACCACAGTTCTTGAGTCCTACCTACAGATCAAAACACAAGTGAAAATGCTGCAACTCTTGGCTGCTACAGAGGTCCAGGGGAAGGGATGATGTTTGCATGGAGACAAAATTAGAAGGATTCAGGTTACATTATGAAGGCAGAGCAGGTATGTCATGTGGACTGATTGGATGTGGGAGATAAATTAAAGATAACTCTTCTTGTTCTCCTTCTTCTTTATACTCTGGGCTAGAGCCAAATGGAACTGCTGCAGATCCTGAACTGGCCTTTCTTTCTATTGCTTCCCAGCCTGTGCATACACTGTTCCCTCAGCCTGGGACTCTCTCCTGTGTCTTCCTCCTTCCCACCTCCCCTGCTACCTTGTTCCCTCTACACTTTAGCTACCTCCTGGCTGACTCCTAGTCAATCTTTAGGTCTATGCCAAGATTCTCCAGGGAACCCTTTCCTCACTCGACACTGATGAGCCTCGCGTATGCTTCCTAATGCTCTCTGCTTACTCCAACCTATCATGTATCTTGCTATGGAGCCCAATTGCCCATCTGTAGCTCTTTCTAGAATGTAAATTCCTTAAAAATAGGAACACTGCCTTGTTCTCGATTGCAATCCTAGCACCTAGCACAGCGCCAGGCAAATAGTAGATAGTAAACATTTACTGGATGAATGAATACATACATATAAAGAAAATGTATATTTGATGTTATGGGAAATAAAAATAGGTATGAAGAGAAAATGTTTTACCTAAAATATATACAATATATTTTAGGGTAAGTAGAATTGTTTTTGTTTGTGTGTGCACTATATCTGCTCCTGGAGTTTGTACCCAGGAGTCGGCACCAGAAAACATAGTGTTCCAAAGGTACACTTAGGATCACCGTGGAAACCGCAGGGAAAAACATTTGTGTCCCAGACTTCTGGAACAGAATGATTGAAAGAACACGAGTCAGAGCAGGGGAATTTAGGAATCTACTGAGGATGCCTGACTAAATGGGGTCATTGGCCCCAATCATACCGTGGAGATACGTATTGTGGTCAGAGGCAATCAGAAATGAAAAATGATGTTAACTTGTACCGTGTGGAGTTGTCTTCAGTTGATAGAAGAACTTTTCTGTGAGTGTTTATTTTACTTATGTTGTTAGCTAGGAGTAAATTAAATATCAATCCTAGATCTAAAGATGTAATCATTTGAGATTTGTAAGACTCAGATTTTGGAAATAAGTTAGTATTTCTTAATCTATGCTTAGTATTAATAACAAATATTTGTATACTCTAGCATCATAATATGATACTCTCATTTAATTTTACTTTTATTCCTGAGAGTTAGAAATTATTATAAACACTTTTTAACATCAGAGGAAACTGAATCCAAAATAATGCATACAGTTGGTAGGAGAGTGATGCCTGAAATCCAGTCTTCTGATTATAAATCCAATATTTTTTTTGCACTGCTCCAGGATACAAAGGGACTGATTTATATATACAGATAATTCACTCCTAACATTTTAATTAATCCAGATAATTCATCTCCTAACATTTTAATTACTCATTTATTCATTCTCTAAATATTTGTTGAGCATCTGTTTTATGTAAGTTTCTTCACCTATAAAATGGGAATAATAATAGTACCTACCTGATAGACAACTGATATATAAATCTCTGTGCTTGGTTTTCAATAAACCTTAACTGTTAACTATTATTATTTTCCTGATAGAAATATGTAGAGTAGGGACATGTATTAAATGTGCATGTTGAAGTGAACATTTAAAACTTGAGCTTAGGCGGGGCACAGTGGCTCAAGCCTATAATCCTAGCACTCTGGGAGGCCAAGGCGGGAGGATTGATTGAGCTCAGGAGTTCAAGACCAGCCTGAGCAAGAGCAAGACCCCATCTCTACTAAAAAAAAAAAAAAATAGAAATTAGCTGGGCATAGTGGTGCATGCCTGTAATCCCAGCTACCCGAGAGGCTGAGGCAGGGGGATTGCTTGAGCCCAGGAGTTTGAGGTTGCTGTGAGCTAGGCTGATGCCATGGTACTCTAGCCTGGGCAACAGAGTGAGACTCTGTCTCAAAAAAAAGAAAAAAAACGAAAAACCTTTGAGCTTACAATGTGTAGTTCACTAATAATATTCCTCAATGTGCTGATGATGGTAGGGGTGATTTTAGTTGAGGTAGTGGTGATGGAGGTTGAGGAGTGATGTGGGGAATATTATTTTATTTAAATTTATAAAAAAAAGAGAAATCTTCATTTTATTTCTGAAAAAATAGGAATGACAAAAATATGTAGATGGATAAAATGTAAAATTTTAAAAATGCATTGAGTTGTTAGCCTGTTTATAATCTGTGGCAAATTGGTCAATAAATTGACACTATTAAGTATATTGACCTGGTCGTGGAACTTTCTTTTGCCTTCTAAAACTGCCATTCTTTTAAAAAGAATTTTTAAAATTGATACATAATAATTATACATATTTATGGGGTACATCATGTTGTGATGCATGTAATGTATAGTGATCAGATCAGGGTAATTAGCATATCCATCATCTCAAATATTTATCATTTCTTTGTGTTGAGAGCATTCAATATCCTCCTTCTAGCTATTTGAAACTGTATATTATTGTTAACTCTAGTTAGTATCCTGCAACTTAACTAAATTTGTTTACCGGTTCTAAGAGTTTTTTGGTAGAGTCTTTAGGTTTTTCTGGATATAAGATCATGTCATCTACAAAGAGGGACAGTTTGACTTCCTCTCTTCCAATATGGATGCCTTTTATTTTTTTCTCTTGCCTGATTGCTCTGGCTAGGAATTCCAGACTATACTGAATTAGAGTGGTAAAAGTAGGCATATTTGTTTTGTTCCAGTTCTTAGAGAAAAAGCTTTTATCTTTTCTCTGTACAGTATGATGTTAGCTGTGGTTTTTCGATATGTAGCCTTTATTGTGTTGAGGTGTTTTTCTTTTATACCTAATTTATTGAGAATTTTTATCATGAATGATGTTGAATTATCAAATGCTTTTTCTGCATCTATTGAGATATCATACGGTTTTTGTCCTTTATTCTGTTGATGTGATGTATCATGTTTATTGATTTGTGTATGCTGAACCATCCTTGCATTCTGGGGATAAATGTTACTTTATCATGGTGTATTATCTTTTTGAAGTGTTGTTGGATTCAGTTTGCTAGTGTTTTGTTTTGTATTTTTGTGTCCATGTTCATCAGGGATATTGGCCTGTTGTTTTCTTTTTTGTTGTGTCCTTGTCTGGTTTTGGCATCAGGGTTATGCTGGCCTTGTAAAATGAGTCTAAAAGGAATTTACTCTGCTTCAATTTTTTAGAATAGTTTGACAGGAATTGGTATTTTTCTTTAAAGGTTCTGTAGAATTTACTGGTGAAGCCATCCAGTCCTGAACTTTTTCTTGCTGGAAGAATTTTTATTACAGATTAATCTTGCTACTCATTATTGATCTGTTCAAATTTTCCATTTCTTCTTGGCCCAATCTTGGTAGGTTGTATGTGTCCAGGAATTTATCCATTTCCTCTAGGTTTTTAAATTTATTGGCACATACTTGTTCATAGTAGTCTCTAATGATCCTTTGTATTTCTGTGGTATCCCTTGTGATGTCTCCTTTTTTGTTTCTGATTTATTTGGGTTTTCTCATTTTTTCTTAGTCCAGCTAATGGCTTGCCACTTTTGTTTATCTTTTCAAAAAACCAACTTTTAATTTCATTGATCTTTTGTATTGCTTTTTTAGTTTCAATTTCTTCTTTCCCCTTCCTCCCTCCCTCCCTTCCTTCCTTTTTAAAGATAGGCTTTCACTCTGTTGTGTTGCCTGGGCTAGAGTGCAGTATAGCTCACTGCAACCTCAAACTCCGGGGCTCAAGCAATCCTGTTCCAGCCTCCTGAGTAGCTGGGACTACAGGTGCACACCACTAAGCTCAGGTAATTTTTCAATTTTTAGTAGAGGCAGGGTCTCGCAGTGTTGCTCAGGTTGGTCTCAAACTCCTGGCTTCAAGTGATCCTCCTGTTTCTTGGAGGATTACAGGGATGCTAGGATTACAGGAGGGAGTCACTGCACCCAGCCCTGATTTGGAAATTTTTTTTTTTATTTGTTTGAGACAGAGTCTCACTCTGTTGCCTGGGCTAGAGTGCCATGGTGTCAGCCTAGCTCACAGTAACCTCAAACTCCTGGGCTTAAGCAATACTTCTGCCTCAGCCTTCTGAGTAGCTGGTACTATCAGCATGTGCCACCATGCCCGGCTAATTTTTTCCTACATATTTTTAGTTGTCCAGCTAATTTCTTTCTATTTTTAGTAGAGACGGGGGTCTCATTCTTGCTCAGGCTGGTCTTGAACTCCTGAGAGCTCAAGTGATCCTCCCGCCTCGGCCTCCCAGAGTGCTAGGATTACAGGCATGAGCCACCGTGTCTGGCCCTGATTTGGAATTCTTTTTTTTTTTTTTTTTTTTTTTGAGACTGAGACAGAGTCTCACTCTGTTGCCTGGGCTAGAGTGAGTGCCGTAGCATCAGCCTAGCTCACAGCAACCTCAAATTCCTGGGCTCAAGCAATCCTTCTGCCTCAGCTTCCCAAGTGGCTGGGACTACAGGCATGCGCCACCATGCCCGGCTAATTTTTTCTATATATTTTTAGTTGTCCAATTAATTTCTTTCTATTTTTAGTAGAGACGGGGGTCTCGCTCTTGCTCAGGCTGGTTTCGAACTCCTGACCTTGAGTGATCCACCCACCTCGGCCTCCCAGAGTGCTAGGATTACAGGCGTGAGCCACCACCGCAGCCGGCCAATTTAAGTTAATATTTAAAGGTAAGAGTTTTATATTAGTTATTGTTTGGTATCTACCATGTTTTAGGCAATAGTAATAGATATTATGCATTCATTATTTTAGCTAATCCTCGCAATAGCCTTGTGAAACATTATTACCTTCATTTTTTAATTGAGGAAATTAAAACTTAAAAAGGATGAATGGAACATAGGTGGTATATGACAGATTGAGGATTAGGATTCTCCTTGCCTGCCGTGAGTATTAAGCTGTTTGGAATTTATTGAGTGATGAGTTTTGGAAAAATCACTGATAGTCTAAACCACTGTTTCTTGAGAGCCATTTCTAAAGTCTACTGGATTGTATGAGTCTTGCTCTTTCCCCTGTTAGGCTATTTTAATAAGTATTTGAATGAACACATAACGGATATATTTATGGTGTTTTCTATTTTTAAACACTTGAACAATAGAGGTAGTTTTAAACCATGGTTCTCTGGTCACCAGCAAAGTTTTCATTCTTGGGATATTATATGAAAGTTTGCTAACTTAGTATATAGTAGACTGTGGGCTATCAGAAAAAGAAGCCTCAGGGTTTGAAGTTTTATGAAGCTATGTGTTTGCTTCCTCCTGGGTCTTGGAAGATAGCCTGTAGTGGGCAGAGGAGGGTCATAATTTGTTTTGCAGTTTTGTGCATATATTTGAAACCAGATTTATCAGGGGTTCAAAATGATGTTGATAATCTAAGTCTCTCATAGCCTTTGGGGAGGGGCTCCGGGCAACTGAAACTGATATATCTCTTTCCTTTGTGTTTACAAGTCTTGCCTGTTCACCGCCATTTCCTAGTGTATTTTCATTAGGATATACTTTTTTTTTTTTTTTTTTGGCAAGGATAATGGACTAGGGTTCTATTTATAGCCTTTTTTGTAACTTATTTATGACAGTGAGCATGACGTTGTGATGCCTAAAGTTTCTCCTTCTATGCAAGATAGCTTTTTTTTCATTGAAATTTTAGCTGGATAAATGAACTAATGTGCTTTGAGCTGTTACCAGGAAAATCACAGTTTATATTCAAGTGTGCCATGGATGGTGTTCCTCCCAAGTTTTCTGTTACAATTTATTTGATTGCTATTGTTAGGACTCAAAAAAGAACAGGTATCTTTGTATGAAATCTCTAATACTTCTTGCAATTTTGTTTAATATTAAATATGATCTTAAATAATGAACAGTTTAAAAACAAATGTTACAACATACACCTTTAGATGAGTATTGTCCTTAGAATACGCACCTTGGCAGATTATGTGATTACTTTAATAATACTTGGCTTTTATCAAAAAATATTTGGAATTCTCCTCAGAGTAAGTTTACAGACTATCAAAGGATAAACATTTGCTACCATATTGAAAAAAAATGTTTTAAAGCTTTTTGGTTACAATGGAGTATTGAATATCTGCATCTAATTTTGCTTCTTTCTGAAACACTCCAAAAATGAAAATACAGGGATTAAAAAATGTAGTATACCCATTAGGACAAAGAAAGTTGGCAAGGAGTTGGAAGAGTGGAAAGTGACTAAGCAAATAGCTGAATCCCAAACTGGTCATGGGAATAGCTAAGAACTAACCGTGTTTACACAACCTATCCTCAAAAGCCATAGGAAATTATAGCACCAGATACCTTTGGAACCAAGCATGAATATATTTAGGTCTTCTCCTTTACTTCATCTCATTTGATGGCTGCTCTTTTCTCATCCTGGTAGAAGTTTTGAGGTTTATTTTCTATAGAGGTTAAATAGAGGATCTCTGTATTGGGAGATTTCATGCACAGTTCAGGAAACAGGTTCCATATTGAAAATTTGGGGATTATGTTATAATATGCTTACAGAATATGGAAACTTACAGCCTTTATCCTCTACTTGGCTCTCAAAATCCTGGCAGCCAGACCTTTTCCCTTCTAAACAAGACATTCGAAGGCTCTTGTGAGCAATCTGACCAGTGCAAGGGAAGGCCCTAAAGATGCTGACTGTGCCAATTATCGATTTTTTTGCCTCTGAGTTCCAAACCTACCATTCTTAACCCTTCTTTATGATGATGGAGTTGAACTCTGCAAACCACATGTCTTCTTTGTCAGCTGAATTTATGTTAGGCTCTGCCAATAAAGGGGTACAGTAAAAAGGAGACTACTAGGCTGGAGGAAGAAGAGATACGGTTCTTTCTGTTTTTGTCCCAGTGGCAGACCGCTCTGCAGGTAGTTGGTATCTGCAGTATTTCCCATGGCAGGCAGTGGTGTTGGTTCTGATTAATGACCTTCAGCTACATTCTTCCTCACTGAGTAGTCAGTGGATAGCATATTTTTGTAGTCGTCTACTATTTCTTCACATATCTATATCTTAGCCTTTTGGGACCCATTCTCTTAAGTTGCTAAGCTTTTTTTTTTTTTTCTCATTCATGTTTCTCTCAGCCTTAAGTGTGGTGTTTGTACTCTGGAGTTGCCATCTCTATTCTGTCCCAGAGCTCTCTTTCACATTTTCAGTTTTTTACCATCTTTTACCTACTTAACAATTGTTTACATTCAATTTTTCCTGTTTGAATGATTAGTGTATTTTCTGTCTCTTGACTGTACTCCACTTGATACTGTGATGTCAGGGTTTCCACAACAAATGATACAGCCAGATCTCTGTATAGTGAGTCATAAGGTCAGCAATGTTCACTCATGTATTTGGAGCTTCCAGTTAACTTTTTATTTCCTTTCCTTTAAGTATGAGCCAACAACCAAGCATACAATATATTTGAGGATGCTTCTCCATTCCTCCCCCCAAAAAAATTAGGGAACGGAAAAGAAAAATCAATTTGTGGGAAACAGACTGCATCCGGTAAAGAAAGATTACTGTTAATATCCTCTGAGAGATAAAGGAAGATATTGTATCTGTGAAACAAGAACTGGATACTATAAAAAAAATTGAGACAACAGAAAAGGGCTCTTGGAAATTAAAAACACCATAACAGGAATAAAAATCTCAATAGGAGGGTTGGAAGATAAAGTTGAGGAAATTTCCTAGAAAATAGAGTTAAAAGACAAAGTCATAGAAAATTAGAGAAGATAAGAAAATTAGAAGTCAGCTTCGAGAGGTGCATCATTTGGTGGAGATTCAGAAACACAGAAGAGAGAAACTGAAGTATAGAAATTCACTGTGAAATAATTCAGGAAAATTTTTTAGAATAGGTTTCCCAGAATGGAAGGCCATGGGTTTCCAGATTGAAAGGGCCCAGGAAGAACCTAACACAAATGAATGAAAGTAGATTGATGTCATTGTGAAATTTTAGAAATTTTAGAATAGTGGGACCAAGAAGATTTGACAAGGTTTCAAAGACAGGAAAAAGCATGCCAGATACAAAGGATCAGGAATAAGAATGACCTTGGATTTTAGATATGGAAGCTAGTAGACTGTAGAGCAGTGTAAAATGATTTTTAATCTAAAATTTTATTGTTCTAGCCCTAACCATGAACTAAATGTGAGAGTATAGGAAAGATATTTTGGACATGTGGAGGTCTCAGTTTTCTTCCCATGTAACTGTTATCAAGAAGCTTCAATCTAGGGGATATATTTCTTCAAAACAAAGCAATAAATTAAGGAAGAGGAAGACACGGGATACAGGGAAAATCCAGCACAGAGAGGTACTCTTTAATGCTTAGGATGAATGTAAAGGGCAATAATCAGGATAAATGAGCACCAAATGTAGAAGGTAATCAGGACAGATTAGAGCTATGTGACTCAAAGGAGAGACAGACATATTGAAGGCCATCATCACCATATTTCTTGCCACCATTGCATCACTTTTTAAATCTGAGGACAAAATGCTCAATTGAGCTTGGCCCAGATTTTTGCCTGTACTTGTTTTGACAAAGTTCCTGCATTGAGCACCTTGCTCTGCTGCCTGTATCAGCTGAGAATACCGATTTTACCACTGTAAGCCAGTGTGTAGAGTGCCACTAGTAGTCTGAAGAGTCTGTATGAAAAAGAAGTGGTGGCAGTCTTAGAAAAGCACCACATCTTAAGGGGAAATAGGTAAGTATAAGCAGGGAGGCACCCTTTGGAAATGTGGTAGTGAAAGGCTATACAAATGGTGGTAGGAGCTCTAGAATTAGTTTTATTGTAATTTGGAGTTTTTCCTCTGTGTAAACATATTTTGCAATCCATAGTCTTTTCTGACATATAGTAATGTTGAAGGCATAGATTATGTATGACTATATTGCCCACTTTTTTGATCTATGTGGCTTTTTGGAGGCTGTGTGTGTCTGTCTCTCTGAGTCACACAACTCTAATTTGCCCTGAGTATCTTCTACATCTACTTCCACTTGGGGCTAAGAGGAAGTCACCAATTCTTTTACTGTTAACTTTTATGCATTTTTATGTTTAAAGTATGTGTGTGTGTATGTGTATTGTATATTATCTTAGTTCATTTAGGCTGCTCTAATAATACCATAGCCTGGGTAGTTTATAAACAGAAATTTATTTCTCAGTTCTTGAGGCTGGGAAGTTTAAGATGAAGGTACCAACAGATTTGCTGTCTAGTGAAGGCATACTTCCTAGTTCAATGATGGCCATCTTTTTGCTATGTCCTCATGTGGCAGAAGGGAGTGAGGGAGATCTCTGGGGTCTCTTTCATAAAAAGGCATTAATCCTGTTCATAAGGGCCCTGCCCTCATGACCTAACCACTTTCTCAAAGGCCTCACATCCAGATACTCTCACACTGGGGATTAGGTTTCAACATATGAAATTGTAGGGGAACACAGAACCGTCTAGCATATGTAAGTAGCTTGTAGTTGGGGGATTTGTTTTTATTTATCTGACAATTTGGATTATTTAGTCTATTTGTACTTAGTTATTGCTATATTAGTTATGTTTAAATCTATCATGTAGGGTTTTTTTTTCCTTTTTTATTTTTTTGTAGAGATGGGGTCTTCTTGCTATATTGCTTAGGCTGGTTTTGAACTCCTGGCCTCAAGCAATCATCCTGCCTCGGCCTCCCAAAGTGCTAGGATTACAGCGGTGAGCCACCACACCTGGCCTTATCTTGGTCTTTGTTTTCTCTTTGTGTCTTATTTTGTTTCTTGACTTATTCTTTCTTGCCTTCCTTGAATTAACCCAACATTTTTATTACTCCATTGATTCTCCTCTATTAGTTTTTTTGTTTTTACAGTGTTTTATATGTCTCTTAGAGCTTAAAACATTCTTCCTTGATTTATTAGCGTCTACATTAACATGTTGACTGCTGCACTTGCAAAAAAATTTTTCTTTGGGGCCACAGTGTTTTATTACAAAAATAGAATAAAAACTCAAAAACAAAATGATCCTTTTTCAATTTAATGAAAAAAAATTTTGTTATTGTTTTCTGTATGTGAGTTATATGCAACTTCACAAATAGTCCACCAAATAGTCCACACGGCTCCCAAGGTAGAGATATGTGAGTTACATATGCTTCACCAGGACCCGGGCTCAAAACTAGCATGAGTTAAGTACAACTCACATGGCAGTTAATGTGTTAATTTGTTCTTTCACCACTATCAACAGTGATTTAATTGCACTTACCACACTCTTTCCTTTTGTACTACTGTTGTTATATATTTTACTTTTATGTTCATTTCTTTGCTCATTTTTTTTTTTACCCTTTCCAGTGCTCTTCTTTTTTTCCTACTTTTACATGGTTCCATCTGGAATCATTTTTTTTGCCATCTCAAATATACTTTTTAGTAGTATTTCTTTTAGTGCTGGTTTGATGCACATTGTTTCTGCTTCTGCTTATGTGACTCTCTCTTAAATTTGTCATCATTTTTGAAAGCTATTTTCCTTGGGTATAGAATTCTAGGTTAATGGGTATTTTCTTTTAGTATTTTAAAGATGTCACTTAATTAATTTTTGGCTGCCATAGTTTCAGTTGAAAAGTCACTGTGAGTGTTGTTATTTACTTCTAAAGGTAATGTGGCTCTGTTCAGCTGTTAGCCTCTCAGCTGCTGCTTTCTGCTAGGTTTCTTGGAGCCCTGCCCTGCATGCCAGTTTAAGAATTGGGCAATCTCAGGAGTGGAGATTGTATACAGAATTTTGGACTTACTGTAATTTACTTCTTTCTGGAATTTTGTTCCTGAAAGGCTCAGTTGCTTTGGTAGCCCTCAGTGTCAACATTTTCCTCCATATCTCAATGAGCTGACATTTTCTGCTGGGATGCCCTCAGGGAAAAAGTCAGGTGACTGAGGAGCTGGACTCAATGTGGTTTCCTTCTCTTGGGGATTGGAGTGTCTTAAGTCCCATCTAAGATAGTTGCTCTCCAATGCACTTACACACTTGTTTCATGCATTTTGTTCAGCCTTTTTATTTGTCCAAAGCAAAGTATCAGAACCAGAACCAAAAGTTCATAAGCATGTTTTCTATGTGTTTTAATTTTAAAAGAACATAAAAGGAGCTTGATCAGTGTCAGTATTATTGAAATTTGTTTATGGCTCTTCAGGATGACTAATTTTAAGGGAATAATAACTCATTTGGAAGGTAAATATTCTCAGTTTTTAATGTACATTTATTGGTGATTATCTTTTGTACTTACAGCTCATATATGAAGATTTAATATAGCATTAAATTATGCAAATAACACAAAGTTATTCTTTAAACTTTTCAGTGAAAATAATAGAAGATTTTTGAATGTAGACTTTTTGAATAATTATGTTGGGGCTGAATTCTTTTATAAGTTTTTTATTTTTGCAAGTGGTTGGCACTTTCTTTCCTGCCTATTACTAATTGGAAAAGGGATCCAGAATTGGGTGGGCTGTGCCTGTTTTTATTGATGGACTAAGGGGGGAAAACACCAGAATTTTTAAAAAGTTACAGATTTTGTTTTTGATTCTTGAATTCACAATTAGATACTTAAATGATCTCTAAATTGGATCCTCATGCAAGTCTTCACAAAGAACCATGATTTTTTATTAGACTATTTTAAATTATGATGATCTTCTCATGGAAGAGAAATTGTGCTTGTGTTCTGCCTGTCTCTACTTCCTATGCAGCTGTTGGGCCGGGGTTGGGGGTAAATAAATTTGCATTTTTCCTTTTGTCAGCGTGGAATATATGTTATACCTTTAAAATAAAAAGCTTGAAACTTCTTGTTGAAGGGTACTTTTTGTTGGACTGTGTTTGGTGCTTTTGATCTGGCTTGATTGGTTTGCCCACAGAATCTTTGTAAAGGACTGCTGATTGTTGACTGTCACATGGCTTGACCTATATAGAGGCTTCATTCTTTTGGGTTAACACTGCTGACACTGTTCTGCAGCCTGTCAGTAGCAATTGTAGGGGTACTGTTGGCTTTTTGGGATAGCCTCACTTGCATTGGTTGTTTGGCAAGGACACGTCATAATCTAAATAAGAATGCATATTTAACAAAGTGGTATTCAGTAGTGTTTGAGATTATAGATGTGAAAACACCTAGCATAGCCTGGCACAAGGATAGATAACCATCATTCTTGTCTGAATGTTTAAGTAATTGTAGTTTCCACACAAATTCATCTTTAATATGTTTATACCTAAGACCCAAAGTATTTTCCCAAATAGATTTCTCACTTAATTTGTATTTCTCTTCTTACTGATGTGTTTGTCTAACCTAATGGGATTAAAGTTTTTAAAAAAGTTTCCCTTTTTTGGTAAAAATTAAGTTTGAAGTAAATTTTTTTTTTTGGAGACAGAGTCTTGCTCTGTTGCCCGGGCTAGAGTGCCGTGGCATCAGCCTAGCTCACAGCAACCTCAAACTCCTGGGCTCAAGCAATCCTCCTGCCTCAGTCTCCCGAGTAGCTGGGACTACAGGCATGTGCCACCATGCCCGGCTAATTTTTTTCTATGTATTTTTAGTTGGCCAATTAGTTTCCTTCTATTTTTAGTAGAGATGGGGTCTAACTCTTTCTCAGGCTAGTTTTGAACTCCTGACCTCGAGCAATTCTCCTGCCTTGGCCTCCCAGAGTGCTAGGATTACAGGTGTGAGCCACTGCTCCTGGCCCATGGTTTTTCTTCTCATTCTCTTGACAGTGTCTTTCACAGAGCGGAAGTTTTAATTTTAATGAAGTCTAGCTTATCAATTATTCTTTCATGGATTATACCTTTGGTATTATATTTAAAAAGTCATTGCTGTACCCAAAGTCACTATGATTTTCTCCTTTGTTACCTCCTAGGAGTTTTACAGTTTTGCATTTTACATTTAGGTCTATGATTCATTTTGAGTTAATTTTTTTTTTCTTTTTTTGAGACAGGGTCTCACTCTCACTCTGTTGCCTTGGATAGAGTGAAGTGACATCATCATAGCTTCCTGCAGCCTCAAATTCCTGGGCTCAACTGATCCTCTTGTCTCAGACTCCCAAGTAGCTGGGATTATAGGTGTGTGCCACCACGCCTGGCTGTTTTTAATTTTTTTGTAGAGCTGGGCTCTTGCTGTTGCCAAGGCAGTTCTAAAATTCCTGGCCTTCAGTGGCCTTCCCACCTTGGCCTCATAAAGTGCTAGGCTTATAGGTGTGAACCACTGTGCCAACCTTGAGTTAATTTTATTTTTACTAGTATAAAGTCTGTGTGTAGATTTATTTTTTTTGCATATGAATGTCCGGTGGTTCCGGTACCATTTGTTGAAAATGCTATCTTTTTCCATTGTATTGTCTTTGCTCTTTTGTCAAAGATCAGTTGACTATATTTATGTGGGTCCATTTCTGGACTCTCTGGTTATATTGATCTTTTTGCTTAATCTTTTGCCGGTGCAACACTGTCTTGATTACTGTAACTTTATAATGTTTTGATTGCTTTTATTGAGGAAAGGCTTTTTGGAGAGTCCTACTCTGCCATACTTGTTGATGTCCATTTCTATTATATTTCTAAAGATACTGTAAAGGGTCACATTGATAAGGTTATCACAATTTTAAAAAATAAATGCAGAAATTGAGATTCAAGGTATAAGATGAATTAATGAAATTTATTATTTCAGCTGTTATACTCAATGGAAGCAAAGCTATTTCTTCTTTTATTGTTTGTTATATTTTCAGGTGAGGAAAAAGTTGGTTCTTCATAGCTTTTGTGAGTTTTAAAGGTTAATATATGGAACAGGCTTTCAATAAACTCTCAATTAAAATTAGCTGTTATCAACAATCTCTGTTTTCTTCTTTTCTTCATCTCCCTCTTTTAAATACAGTACTTGGCTCCTCTCTTACCCATTGGAGCTGCTTCCTCTTAAAACCTAGGAGAGAAATTATAGCAAAGCTTGAAAATAATAGATCAGAATTGAGAAATGTTGGCAGTAAAATTTCCTTTCTCTCAATATTGTTTTTTATTATGTAAGTGAAACTTGGATAGTATGTTGTGTGTGTGAATGCTAAAAGAAAATAGATCAAGAGGAAGATCTGCACTAGCAGGGATGTTGACTTTAGCAGCTGAAAGGCAAAGAAGTGAGAGTAGTATAGTACACTGCATGGGAAATTGATTGAGACCAGGAAACAGAAGGTCTCGGCTGTATTCCCTATCTGGCACAAAAAAAGCAATATAATTTTAGCATTTCTCTGCCCCGACAACTTTATCTGGGAGTTTTTGTGCTGTTTAATTACCATGTCCTCTGAGGTCTTTTCTAATTTTTTGTGTCTTATTTAGTTGCAAGGCTTTATGCATTGTAATGAAAATTGGGAATGTCGTATTCATCATAAGACTGCTCTGTTTGGAATAAATTGCTATGACAACTCTAGATCCTAATAAAGCAACAGTTGGTGTTTTAAAGAAAGCTTTGCATTCATATATTTTTTCTAAAATACTATTATGTCTCTTACAGAAAATGACAACAGTATGATTTTAATATCCTTTTGTGATTTGTTTTAGGTTGGTACAGAGGAGTTTCAACGAAGAAGCCAAATGTGAAGGTAATGAAATGTTTATTGTTGCCTTATCTAATGTAGGAAGGAGGTATCTAGTATGTTTGATATAACAACTGTTCTTACTGGTCCATCTTTTACAGTAGCCACAATCGTTGTTTCCTTTACAGAATTGCTTCAGCCTCTTCTCTGTCTCATCAGTATTAAAATGGTTTTTCTAAAGGACAAAAAATGCAAATATGTTCATAGCTGCAAAGCTTATCTTGAAAAAACCTATTTAGGGTTTTTAATATTTTTTCCTTCAAGTATTTGGCAAAAAGTAAATTGACTTATTCATAGGCCTAGTCCTGTGGAATTACATGATTAGTTAGATGAATTTATTTCTAAAATACAAAATGGAAAAAATTTTCAAATAATGTCCAATTAGACATTTCTCTGTTTATCATACTATCCTTGTTCAAATACGAATTTAAACAAAAGTTATTTGTACAGAATTCTAATTTTATGTACTAGATTTTGTGTGCTTGATCTATTATAATTAATATTAATTTGATCAAACAAATATATATATTATTATATATATTTTTTTTTGAGACAAGGTTTTACTCTGTCACCCAGGCTAGAGTGCAGTGACACCGTCATAGCTCATTGTAGCCTCAAACCCCTGGGCTTAAGTGATCCTCTTCCTCAGTCTCCTGAGTAACAGGGCTATAGGCGTGTACTATCATGCTTGGCTAATTTTACTAATTTTTGTAGAGAATGGGCTCTTGCTGCGTTGCTCAGGCTGGTCTCAAGCTCCTGGCCTCAAGCAGTCCTCTCACCTTGGCCTCCCAAAGTGCTGGGATTACAGGTGTGAGCCACTGTACCTGTATATTAATTTTAATATAATTAAAAATATATTTTAATTAGCAGTTATAATACAGTTAGGAATATTATTTTTAAGTAAGCATTTATAAAAATTTTCTGCTTACTCTTTCATATAATTAATACTGTTAACTTTTCTTATATGTTTCTGTAGTATAATATTTGATGTATTATGTCTTCTCTTATATAGGAAAATGTCAAAATTATCTTTTTATTAAAAAAGAAAGGCTGGGTGTGGTAGCTTGTGCCTGTAATCATGGCACTCTGGGAGGCCAATGCAGAATGATTGCTTGAGCTCAGTTTGAGACCAGCCTGAGCAAGAGTGAGACCTCATATCTACTATTAAAAAAACAAATGGAAAAGATTAGCCAGGTGCAGTGGCGTACACCTGTAGTCCCAACTACTTGGGAGGCTGAGGCAGGAGGATTGCTTGAGTCCAGGAGTTTGAGGTTTCAGTAAGCTATGATGACGCCACTGCACTGCCTGGGCAACAGAGTGAGTCTCTATTTCGAAAACAAAACAAAACAAAAATTCAGAGTTCTAAGCACCAGTTTTGCCAGTAGAATCATTCAATTTGATTAGTTTTTAAGATAATGATTATAAGGAAACAGTATCTTCAAATTTTAATGCCTCCTAGCCAGTGTTTCCCATTCTTGGCATTGTTGACATTTTGGACCAGATGAGTCTTTATTGTGGGATACTGTCTTGTGCAGTGTCAGATGTTTAGCAGTATATATGGCCTCTACCCACTAGATACAAGTAACTCCCTCTCCCCTAGTGTGGCAGCAAAAAAGGACTCCAGACATTGCCAAATGTGACACAGGGGCAGAAATGCCTCTGGTTGAAAACCACTGCTCAAAGGTAATTTTTTCCTTGTATTTCTAATTTTGAAACATAGTCAAGAATGCTTGTGTGGGAATGGTTTGTATTTTATTTTTTAAATTTTGATTTAAAATTGTTGAAAAGTTAGAACTTGAATAAATGAGAAATCTGAGAAATGAATAGAAAGTTGTAATTTGTGATACTACAAGCTATTTATTTTTAGTAATATTTGTGATCTTGGCCACCCCTACCCCTGCCACCTTGCTTCCGATACTAGTATTTTGAGGATAAGTGTGGAGACTGTGGCTATTGAAATGACTGTTTATTTGTGATTAAATTATCAAACTGATCTATGCTGTGTGGCCTAAAAAACACAAATACCCTTAGAGATATGAATGACAATGCTCTTAAAATATTAAACATAATTGTTTTTGATTATCTATTGCTGTACAACAAAAGTATACCAAAATGTAGTGGATTAGACTAATACTCATTTTATTTCTCATGATTTTGTGGCTTGACTGGGTCATCTGGGAAGTTACTTATTCTGGTACATGTGGCATCTGGAGACTCAACTGGCAAGAATGTCCAAGAACGTTTACCACATGTCTGGCATCTTGGCAGGGATTTCTGGAAGGTTGTCCTCGTTTGGACTACCAGGATAAGTAAGCTTCTGCATGTAGTTTCTGGGTCTCTCTCTCTCTTCATGTGGCTTCTCCTCATGGTTTTTCCAACAGGGTAATTAGAGTTTTATTTTGGTACTCAGTACTTCTGAAGTAGTCAGAACTTCATACCTAGTTCTAAATTCTTTTTCCTACAACAAAAGTATTTAGACTCTGTGGGAGAGGCCATTTTATGATTAGTCTTAGTAATGGTTTGACAAATTAATCAAAATGAGGAAACTAAATCATACTATTCTAAACAGTATTAGAGCTATTTTTATCCTATCAGACTTCTTTAATTTCTTCACTTTGTGCTTATGTGGTACTTCTGAGATTGTGTATTTTGGTAATATCAAATCCATTCGAGAATCTTAGCAATGTGTTTATAGCAACATGTACCTATAAACTTGTTAATAGCTTGTATTTGTATTCTTAAACTTAAAAAAAAACACTGAAATATTAATATTAATACATTAATATTAAATATTAATAACTGAATTTCATCCTGTGGCAGTGATATTTTGTGGAACCAGTTATCTAGTGTTTGTAAGGATAACCATTTAGTGATACCATATACTTAAAATGCTACAAAAATAAATGCATCCCTCTACATCTTTTATTTGTGTTAATATTATGGTCATAAGAAGTAAAATTTTCTACAGGTTTTTCATAGATATTAGAGGTTAAAGAAAAATAAAAGGATGATTTATCAAAGTATATCATTGGCTATGTATGATTTATACTAATAATGAAGTAAAACTTGAAATACCTCAAATAAAACGTCTGAATTAGAGATACATGGTGAAACATTTCTTCTTATAAAATGGTTTAGTGACAAATCTTGCCAAGCTTAATCTTTTTTCCCCTTTAATAATTTGTAGTAAGATATAACATTTGGAAGGAAAAACTTGGTGATTATAAAATACTCTTTCAGTTATATATTTTCACGACTGATTGCATGTTAAAATTATATAGTACATGAGAAGCATGATAAGGAAATATATATATATATTTTGAGACAGAATCTCACTCTGTTGCCCCAGCTAGAGTGTCGTGGCATCAGCCTAGCTCACAGCAACCTCAAACTCCTGGGCTCAAGTGATCCTACTGCCTCAGCCTCCCAAGTAGCTAGGACTACAGGCATGCGCCACCATGCCCAGCTAATTTTTTCTATATATTTTTGGTTGTCCAGCTAATTTCTTTCTATTTTTAATAGAGACGGGGGTCTCGCTCTTGCTCAGGCTGGTCTCCAACTCCTTAGCTCAAATGATCCACCTGCCTTGGCTTCCCAGAGCATTAGGATTACAGACATGAGCCACCACATCCGGCCTATTACTATATTTTATACTAAGTGATTTTAAGAATGATAGTTTTTTTGTCTTGCATTTTATTGAGGACTTCATTTTTGCAGCATACACTTGTAGGGTAAAATTTAGCTTACCTAGTTTTATAATTTTAGAGACCAAATAAGGTTTTGAGACATAGTGTTATCTTTTATTGATGAAATATCATGTTATATATTTGTTAGGGTCATCAAAATATTAACTTTCTTAAGAACATACATAAACAATTAAAGAATAGAAGAATAAAATAAAATTAAGAAAAAAGGACAGCAGATATTTGACTTCAGTTTTGTGCTTTTTATAAAACATGATAAAGTGGAAAATAATAAAATTTAGTAGAATTTATATTTACTTACATTGTGGTTTCAGGATCAGCTTTTATACAACAATTGTTAACAGGATGCCTAGAATTCCATGAGATAGGAATTCCATCCTTATACAATGTTTTGTACAGCAAAAAATTGCAAGACATACTTAGGGAATGGTAAATAGTCCAAGCAGACTAGGGCATAGTACAGGAGAGTGATGAATGATAAGGCAGGAAAGGTAGGTTGGACCCATATTTATTTTTTATTATTTTTTTTATTTCAGCATATTATGGGGGTACAAATGTTTAGGTTACGTGTGTTGCCTTCTCCTCCAGAGTCAGAGCTTCAGGCGTGTCCATCCCCCAGATGGTGCGCATCGCACTCATTATGTATGTATTACCCTTCACCTCCACCCCCACCCATCTGTCCAAAGCCTGATAAATGTTATTCCTTTAGAGTCTTATGTACCAAAGAATACAAAGAATGCTAAGGAATTTGGACTTTGTCTTTCTGGCAATAGGGACTCTGTCATTTAACAGAGGTATGGCTTAACTATTGTTATACAGTGCAACTATAATATAGAGTTTATTGAAGAAACAGTAAGCACCTGTTAAAGATACATATGGAAGTATTTATGGATAATTTCTGAAATTTGCTCTAAAATACTACAGCGAGTTAAAATATGTGTGGGGATAGATGAGTCAAGATTGACTAAATGTTGATAATTATTGAAGCTGAATGATGGATTTATGAAGAATCCTTATACTGTTTAATTTTGTGTGTATTTGAAATGGGGATATTACTTATCTCATAGAATTCTTATGAGTAATCAATGAATTTATGTGAAGCCCTTAATCCAGTGCTTAGCACATGATAAGAACATGATAAATAATTTCTCCTTTTGCTATATCAACTATTATTATTAAAGCATAGGTTTGGAAATGAGACTGTAAAGACTGCCAGCACCTTGGAGGACAGAGAAAGAGGAACTAGTAAAAAGTCTGATAAATGGAGGTCATAGTTGGTGAAGGAGAAGAACATTTTTAAAAAACAAAGCAATTAATGATTTCATGTACTATGGAGTAGTCTAGCAGAATGTATCCTGAATAGGGGCCAGTGTGTTAGACAATTAGAAAGCCACTGATGATTTTTAAGAGAATCTCATTTAATTAGATGATGGTGGCAGAAAGCCAGAGTCTAATGATGAGTGATAAAGAGAGAAGACAGAAAAGTTACCACAGTTAAGTTACAGGTGAAAAGGAAGGAAGAAAATACAGATTCTAGGGAATATAAGGTTGTAGTGGTGATTTTGGGAGTCGAAGACTGATGTACATTTTTTATTTGATTTATGTAAATTCTGGAAAATGCCAATAATTTATAATGCTTTAAACCAGTTCAGTGGTTGCCTGCAAATAAATGTTGGAGAGAGGGGTGGATTACAAAAAGTTATGAGGAAACTTTTGGGATTGATGGAAATGTTCATTATTTTAATTGTGCCCATGATTTTACTTATGTATATATATGTCAAAAACATCAAATTCTGTACTTTAAATATGTGAGTTTATGGTAAATCAGTTATATCTCAGTAAAATTATAAACAAATTGTTTTTACAACAGACCCTGAAGATAAGATTTCATATTCATTTTGAGAGTTATTTTATTTTCTCAATTTACTTTCTAGCTGTGTTATGTTCATTTTTACACGGATTTGGTCAAATGCCAAGTCATATTGGAACCTAATCTAATGCTTTAGTTTTTAAAGGAAGAGATGCTCTAGGTATCATCAATATTAGTTCTCCTAACTGAAAACTTTTTGGAAATTGACTTTTACCCTGTATTACTGAGTTTGTGGATTTGTGATATGGAATTTACCTGATATCCATATTTTAAGTGTACTCCAGGGATATATGCCTTATGGTTAGTGTGTTTATGTTGTTGCAGTTGGGGGAGAAGATGGTGGGAGCTGAAGGGAATGCAGGCTAGGTGATATTTTATATCAGGTTTATTTGTTGTTGTGTTTGGAGGTTCCAAAGACCACCCCCAGGTTTGAAGATTTGCTATAAGGAGTCACAGGACTTAGCATATAGTTGTAACAAAGCTTTGAATTATTACAGTGAAAGAATACTAAAAAAATTAGCAAAGGGAAAGGGTGCATGGGGTAAAAGTCTGAGGAAATCAGGCTCAAGCTTCCGAGGATTCCCTCCTAGTAGATTCGCATAGAACATGCTTAATTCCTTCAGCAGCAAGTTGTAACAGCACATGTGAAACGTTGCTAACCCGGAAAACTTGTTCAAGACTGAGCACTCAGAGTTTTTATTGAGGGCTAGTCAGGTAGGCAGCGTCTGTCTAGCATGAAACAAAACCCCACACTTCCAGAAGGAAAGGAGATGTTCAGCATAAATCATATCATCAATACAAATAGTTAGGGACAATGAATCATTCTTACCAGTTAATGGCAGGAACCTTCCCAAAATTTTAAGTTTATATTTAACTACGAGAGTTTCACCTGGTTCATGTTTTCAGTAACACTTTTCATTTTGAGACTTTAATTTTAGCCATTCTAAGTGGATGAGCCAGTGGTGTCTTGTGGTTTAAATTTTTATTTTCCTGATGACCAAAGAGGTTAAACACCTTTTCAAGTGTTTATTGGTCTTTCACATCTCTTTTTTTCTGTAAAGTGTGTTTTTGCATCTTTCACATGTTTTTTATTGGCTTGTTTTCTTAAGTTGTATGAGTTCTTTATTCTGAATACGAGTCCTTAGTAAATATATTCTTTAAATCTGTGGCTTGCCTTTTTATTTTCTTAATGTTGTGTTCTGAGGATATTTTAATTTCAGGGAAGTCCAATTTGTCATTTTAAGCTTTTTGTTTATGGTTGGAGCTTCTTACATTTTGTCTTCATTATGTTTGTCTAACCCATTTTCTGTTGGTTTTGGTAGGTTTATTTGGCAAGAAATTTGTTCACTTTATGTTTTAAAATTTGTTGTTTTAATTATATTATTTTTTAATGTTTGTAAGATGTTTAATGATAATCCCTTGTTTATTCCAGATTTTAAGAATTTGTGTCCTCTCTTTTTCTTGATCAAATCTAACTAGGTTTTTGTCGCTATTGTTGATCTTTTCAAGAAAGTCAACATTTGACTTTCTTTTTTAAAATTTTAATATATTAAGGGGATACAAATCTTTTTGATACATGGATAGCTTTTATAATGCTTAAGTAAGGGCTTTTAGTTTGCCCATCATCTGAATAGTGTTCGTTGTACTTGTTAGGTGCGTTTTACCTCTCTCCTCTTCCCCTCTCCCTCCTTATTGATTTTCAATGACTTTTACTTCTCTCTGTGCCCACGTGTGCCCATTGATTAGTTCCAAATTATTAGAGAGTACATGTGGTATTTCTTTTTCCGTTCCTGGGATACTTTACTTAGGATAATGGTCTCCAGTTCCATCCAAATTGCTGCAAAAGACATTATTCCATTCCTTTTTATGGGTGAGTAGTACTCCATGGTGTGTGTGTGTGTGTGTACACATCATATTTTGTTAATCCACTTGTGAAAAGATGGACACTTAGGTTGATTCAACATCTTTGGCATTGTGAACTGTGCTGCATGCAGTAAACAATCCAATGCAGGTGTCTTTTTGATACGATGACTTCATTTCCTTTGGGTAGATACCCAGTAGTGGGATTGCTGGGTTGAATGGTAGGCCTATATTTATTTCTTTGAGGAATATCCATACTGTTTTCCATAGAGATTGTACTAATTTGTAGTCACACCAACAGTGTATAAGCATTCTTCTCTCCCTGCATCCATGCCAGCATTTATTTCTTTTTGACTTTTTATTGATAGCCAGTCTGACAGGGGTAAGGGTATCTCATTGTGGTTTTATTTTGCATTTCACTGATGATTAGAGATGTTGAGCATTATTTCCTACATTTTTGGCCATTTGTTTATCTTCTTTGAAAAGCTTCTTTTCATATGTTTTGCCTACTTCTTAATGAGGTTGTTTACTTCTTGCTGATGTGTTTGAGTTCTTTGTAGGTTCTGGATATTAGCCCTTTATTGGATGCATAGTTTGCGAATATTTTGTCCCATTCTGTAGATAGTCTGTTTGATGATTATTTCCTTTGCTGTGCAGAAGCTTTTTTTATTTAATCAAGCCCCATTTATTTATTTTTGTTGTTGCCTGAAAAACAGCTCCATGGGTGGGCATACTCCCAGGTCAGCTAAGCAGCTGCATCCCTGTGCTGGAGAAACTGCCCTGTGGCCTGTTCCCAGCAGATACACCCTCAGGCTGTCCAAGCAACTGTGTGCCTGTGCTCCTAGCCAGAGTAAGAGCACTGTGCCCCAAATGCTGGTGAGCTAGGCCCCATATTGGCTGACCCACCATGTGCATGGTTGCACCCCCAAACTGAGAAATAGCCCAGTGTGCCCTCTGTTGGCAAAGCTGCACCACTGTCACTAGAAACTGTCACCTTAGGCCACTGAGAAACTTGCAAATGCCACTAGTGTGGTTTACAGGTGAAGAAATTGCATAGAGACCACACTACTGCATCTATCTAGAACCCAGGCCAGTGCACCCCACCAAAATGACACTACGAGACCCATTCATACATGTCTTTCCTTATGAAACCTAATCCATAAAATTGGAAGAGGAGACATTTTCACCAGATTAATAGAAATCTGTAGGAATCATCAAACATGAAAAAACAATGAAACATGTCACTTCCAAAGAATAATATGAATTACCAGTAACAGACACCACTCATAAGAAAATATATGAATCAGAAAAAATAAAAAATAATAATCTTAAGGAAACTCAGTGAGATATAAGAGAATGCAGATAGACAATTTAACACAACCAGGAAAACAATTTTGAAGGACAAAACAGATTTAACAAACAGATTTCATAAAAAAGAGCCAAACAAATCTTAGAGCTATGGAATTCAGACAGTGAAATAAAAAATACCATCAATAACTCTAACAACAGACTAGACCAAACAGAAGAAAGAACTTCTGAACTTGAAGACAAGTCTTTTGAAATAACATAGGCAGCCAAAATAAGTAAGTAGATAGAAAGGTCACTCCTTTGAAATAACACAGCCAAAATGAATGAATGAATGAATAAAAGAATACCAAAGAATGAAGAAAGCCTACAGGATGTATGGAACATCATTAAGTGAACAAATATTCATATATTGGGCATTCCAGAAGAAGAGAAGGGAAAACCTATTGAATGAAATAGTAGCAGAAAACTTAATAAGTCATGGGAGAGATGTATGTCCAGGTCTAGGAAGTCTAAGAACCACAAATAGATTCAATTTAAACAGGACATCTCTGAAGCTCATTATAGTCAATTGTCAAGGCTCAGAGACAAATAAAATATTTTAAAAGTTTTGAGAAAAGCATCAAGTTGCATATAAGAGAATCTACATTAGACTAACAACAGATTTCTTAGCTCAGGCCGGAAGAGAATAGGATGATATATTCAAAGTATTGAGAGAACAAAAACTGTCAGTCAAAAATATTATACAAAGCTATCCTTAAGAAAGAAAGGAGAAATAAAATCTTTCACAGCCAAGCAAAAACTAAGGCATTTATCACCACTAGAGAGGCCTTACAAGAAATGCTTAAGAGAGTCTTATGTGTGAATGTGAAAAGATGATAATCACCATCATGAAAACATGTGAAACTATAAAAATCACTGGTAGAGCCGATACAAAAAGGAGAAAGAGAAAGGAATAAAACCTTATCATTACAGAAAATCATCCAATCACAAAATAAACAATCAGACAGGAAGTAAGGAACAAAGAATGTAGAAAACAATCAGTAAAATGACAGGAAAAAGTTCTCACCTATCAGTAATATCCTTGAATGTAAATAGGTTAAATTTTACATTTAAAAGCTATAGACTCACTGAATGGATAAGAAAAATGAGACCCAACTATATATTGCCTACAAGAAACTCACCTTACCTGTAAAGACACACATAGACTACAAGTGAAGGGTGGGAAAATGATAGTCCATGCAAATGGAAGCCAGAAGTGAACAGGAGTAGCTATTCTTTTTTTTTTTTTTTTTTTTTTGAGACAGAGTCTCACTCTGTTGCCTGGGTTAGAGTGCTGTGGCATCAGCCTATCTCACAGCAACCTCAAACTCCTGGGCTCAAGCAATCTTCCTGCCTCAGCCTCCCAAGTATCTGGGACTACAGGTATGTACCACCATGCCCGGCTGATTTTTTTCTATTTTTTAGTAGAGACAGGGCCTCTCTCTTGCTCAGGCTGGTCTGGAACTCCTGAGCTCAAAGAATCTGCCTGCCTCGGCCTACCAGAGTGCTAGGATTACAGGTGTGAGCTGCGCCGGGCCAAGATTTCTTATACCAGACAAAATTGACTTCAAGTTAAAAGCTATAGAAAGAGACAAGGACATTATATAATAATAAAAAGATAAATTCAGCTAGAGAATGTAACAAATGCAAGTATATATGCACCCAATACCATAGCACCCAGATATATAAAACAAATATTATTAGATCTAATGGGAGATATTGACCCCAATACAGTAAACGTTGAGGATTTCAAAACCCACTCTCAGCATTGGAGAGATCATCTAGACAGAAAAGCAACAAAGAAACGTTGGATTTATACTGTACCATATATCAAATGGATCCAGCAGGCATTTACAAAACATTTCACCCAACAGCTGTGCAGTTGACATTTTTTTCATCAGCACATGGAACATTTGTTCTTCAGGATTGGCCATATGTTAAGACACAAAATAAGTTCTAAAAATTAAAAAAAAAATCAATTATATTAGGGACCTTATCTGACCACAGTGGAATAAAACTAGATGTCAATAACAAGAGGAACTTTGGAAAATGCAAATATATGGAAATTAAACTACATACTCCTGAATAACCAGTGGGTTAAGGAAGAAATTAAGAATGAACTTTTAAAATTCCTTGAAACAAATACTAGAGCACTCTCTGGGAGGCCGAGGCGGGAGGATCCCTTGAGCTTGGTGAGAATAGCTTGAGAAAGAGCAAGATCCTGTCTCTACTAAAAATAGAAAAAAATAGCTGGGCATGGTGGCACGTGCCTATAGTCCCAGCTACATGGGAGGTTGAGGCAGGAGGATTGCTTGAGCCCAGGAGGTTGCTGTGAGCTAGGTTGGCACCACGGCGCCATAGCCTGGGCAACAGAGCAAGACTGTGTCTCAAAAAAAAAATTTCATGAAATAAATGAAAGTATAAACACAATATACCAAAACCTATATAACAAAGTAAAAGCAGTATTAAGAGGCAAGTTTATAACAATAAATGCCTACGTCAAAAAAACTAGAAAGATTTCAAATAAACCTGATGATGCACCCCAAGGAACTAAAAAGGTAAGAACAAACTAAACCTAAATTTAGTAGAAGAAAAGAAATAACAAAGATTAGAGCAGAGATAAATGAAATTGTAATAAAAATACAAAAGATCAGTGAAACAAAACATTTGCTTTTTGAAAAGATACACAAAATTGACAAGCCATCAGCTAGACTAAGAAAAGAAGAGAGAAGACCTAAATAAATAAAATTAGAAATGAAAAAGGAGATGTCATAATGGATACTATAGAAATACAAAGGACCATTAGAAACTACTCTGAAAAACTATATGCCAATAAATTCGAAAAACCTAGAGGAAATGAATAAATTCATGGACAAATACAAGTTACCCAGTTTGAACCAAGAAGAAATAGAAAACTTGAATAGACTAATAACAAGTAGTGAGATTGAATCAGTAATAAAATTCTTCCAACAAAGAAAAATCCAGGACTGGATAGCTTTACCTCTTAGTTCTACTAAACTTTTATAGAAGAATTAATACCAATTCTCAGACTATTCCAAAAAATTTAGCTATAAAGAGTTCTTCCTAACTTGTTCTACAAGGCCATCATAATCCTGATATCCAAACCAAAGACATAGCAAAAAAGAAAACTACAGATCAGTATCCCTGATGAACACACATGCAAAATCCTCAACAAAATACTAGCAAAATAAATCCAACAACACACCAAAAGGATAATATACCATGATCAAGTGGGATTTGTCCCAGAAATGCAAGGATGTTTCAACATACAAATATCAATAAATGTGATACACCACATCAAAAGAATGGACAAAAGCCATATGATCTCAATAAATTCAGAAAAAGCTTTTATTAAAATTCACTATCACTTCATGATAAAAATTCTTAGTAAATTTGGTGTATAAGGAAAGTACCTCAACATAAGGGCCATATATGACAAACCCACAGATAACATCTTACTATATAAGGAAAAGCTGAAAGTTTTTCTTCTAGGAATTGGAACAAGACAAGAATGCGTACTCTCACCACTCTTATTCAACATAGTACTGGAAGTCCTAGCCAGAACAGTCAGTCAAGGGAAAGAAATAAAGGGCATCTACATTGAAAAGGAGGAAGTCAAATTGTCCCTCTTTGCAGACAATATGATCTTACATATAGAAAAACCTGAAGCCTACCAAAAAAATTCTTAGAACTGATAAACGCATTCACTAAAGTGGCAGGACACAATTAACATACAAAAATAAGTAGTGTTTTTATACCTGAACAACAGCCTAGCTGAAAAGAAACCAAAAGGTAACGTGTTCACAATAGCTACAAAAAAAAATGAAATGCCTAGGGAAAAAACTTAAGCACGGAGGAGAAAGACTTCCACAAGGAAAACTACAAAACACTGATGAAAGAAATTGAAGAGGATACAGTTGGAAAGACAATTCATGCTCATAAGAATAGAAGAATTTATACTGTTGAAGTAATAGTATTATCCAAAACAATCTACAGATTCAGTGCAATCCTTATCAAAATACCAATGACATTTTTCACAGAAATAGAAAAAAAAGTCCTAAAATTTGTATGGAACCACAGAAGACCCTAAATAGCTGAAACAATCCTGAGCAAAAAGAACAAAGTTGGAGGTATCACACTACCAGTTCTCAAAATACACTACAAAGCTGTAGTAATTAAAATAATATGGTTGTGGCATAAAAACCAGGGACATAGAGCAGTGGAACAGAATAGAGAACCCAGAAATTAATGGACATATATAAAGCCAACTGACTTTTGACAAAGGTGCCATGAACACTCATTGGAGAAAGGACAGTCTCTTGAACAAATGATGCTGGGGTAACGATATTCATGTGCAGAAGAATGAAACTCAAACCCCACCTCTCACCCTGTACAAAATTCAGCTCAAATTGGACCATAGACTTAAATGTAAGACCTGAAATAAGGAAACTACTGGAAGAAAACAGGGAAAAATGTTTGAGGACATTGGTCTGGGAAAAGATTTTTTGAATAATACCTCAAAAGCACTGGCACAAGTAGCAAAAATAAAGAAATAGGATTATATCAAACTAAAAATCTCCTGTGAAGCAAAGGAAACAGTTAACAGAGTGAATAGGCAATCTGTGGAATGGGAGAAGATATTTGCAAATTACTCATCTGATAGTGGATTAATATCCAGAATATACAGGGAACTGAAACATTTTAACAGCAAAAAATACCACATAGATTAAAAAATGGGCAAATGATCTGAAGAGACATTTCTTAAAAGAAGACATACAAATGGCCAACAAATATATGAAAAAATGCTCAATATCACTGATCAGGGGAATGCAGATCCAAGCCACATTGAAGTATCGTTTCACCCAGTTATGAGGGCTGTTATTAAAAGGGTAAAAAATAACAAATGCTGGTGAGTTTGCAGAGAAAAGGGCTAGTAGGAATATAAATTAGTACAGCCATTATGAAGAACAGTATGGAGGTTCCTCAAACTGCTACAGTTAGAACTGTCATGTGATTCAGCAATCCCAGTAGTGGGAATTTATCCAAAGGAAAGGAAGTCATTTTGTTAAACACCTGTATCCTTAATGTTTATTGCAGCACTATTCACAATAGCCAAGATATGGAATCAATGTAGATGTCTAACAACAGATGAATGGATAAAGAAAATAGGGTGTGTATATATACCATGGAATGCTATTCAGCCATAAAAAGAACGAAATCTTCCTATTCATGGCAACATGAATGGAACTGGAGCTCCTTAAGTGAAATAAGCCAGGAACAGAAAGTTACATACTACGTGTTCTCACTTGTATGTGGAAGCTAGAAAAGTTGATCTCATGGAAGTACCAAGGAGAACAGAGTATACTAGAGGCTGGGAAGGGTAGGGAGAAGGGAAGGATAGGGAGAAATTTGTTAAAGGGTACAAAATTATAGCTAGATAGGAGGAATAAGTTCTAGTATTCTATACCACTATAGGATGACTGTAGTTAATATATACTTCCAAATAGCTAGGGGATATTGATCATTCCCAATACAAAGAAATGATAAATATTTGAGATGATGGATGCTAATTACCCTTATCTGATTACTACACATTATATGTATCCAGACATCACTGTGTACCCCATGAATATATACAGTTACTACTTAACAATTAGATAAAAATTATAAAGTAAACGAAAAGATCATGTTACCTGCAAACAAGGATATTTGACTTCTTCCTTTCCAGTTTGGGTGCCCTTTATTTTTCTCTTCTTTGTTCATTTGGCTAGGATTTCCAGTACTGTGTTGAATAAAACTGGTGAAAGTAGCATCCTTGTTTGGTTTGAGATCTTTTTGAAAAGGCCTTCAATTTTTTCCATGTTCAGTATGATATTAGCTGTGGGGTTGTCATATATGGCCATTATTGTGTTGAGGTAAGTTACTTATGTGCCCATTTTTTTTAGAATTTTTTTCATGAAGGGATGTTGAATTTCATCATATGGTTTTTCAGCAGTTCTTGAAATGATTGCATGGTTTTTTTTGGTCTGCCATTCTGTCAGTGTGTGATGTATCATGTCTCTAATTTGTATATGTTGAACCACCCTTGCATCCCTGCAATGAATCCCACTTGACCATGGTGAGTGATTTTTTAATGTGGTGTTGGATTTGGTTTGCTAATACTTTGTTGAGGATTTTTGCATCCATGTTCTTCAAGGATAGTGGCCTGTGGTGTCCGTGTTGTGTCTTGTTTTTTTTATTGTGTCCTGGTTTGGTTTTGGTATCAGGGTAATGCTGCCTTCATAGAATAAGTTTACAGATATTCCTTCCTCTTTAATTTTTGGAAATAGGAACTTTTCTTCTTCTTAAACTGTTGCATTTTGACAGTTTTGTCCCTCATGTGGAAAAATATGAATTATTTGATATATTAGACAAGAATAGAACTAAGTATCCACTTCTACTGCCACATCACAAGAAAGTATTCTTTCACCACAGTGTAAGGTTTAAATGCAGCAACCTGCACAGGAGTACTTGTAATACAAAACATAGTAAGATTGCTGTTGTCTTGCCAAGTACTTCCAGTCTTTACTCAGGGACTATTGAAATACTGGTGTTCCCAATAGTTTTATTGATACAAATTTTTTTTAAAAGAAAATAAAGAATTTTAAAAGACAAATTATTCCAGCACTTTGCGAGGCTGAGGCGGGAGAATTGCTTAAGTTCGGGAGTTTGAGACCAGTGTGGGCAACATGATGAGATCCTGTATCTACAAAAAATTAGCTGAGCATGGAAACTTGCACCTGTAGTCCCAGCTACTTGGGAGGCTGAGAAAAGAGGATCTCTTGAGCCCAGGAGTTTGAGGCCATAGTGAGCTATGATCATGCCACTGTACTCCAGCCTCGGCAACAGAGTAAGACCCAGTCTTTTTTTTTAAAAAAAAAAAAAGTAGACAAACCAAAATGCTTCAGTAACCATATATTCAACTGAAACTTTATCTATTTGAATGAGTTATATTTGCCTCTCACAATTAAATCTTCGTTTCACTCAAACTAGAGCAATACATCTTTCATCTTTAAGTATCTTCCTTGATCAATAATTCAAAGGAAAAAATTCAAAATGATTAATAAAGAAAAATGTAGAAATTAACATACCCTTTTGTTTTAAATATTGTAAGATTTAAAAAGTCTTCAAAGTTTGTAATTTTTAGTAGAAAAACATTATCTGAAAGGATACGTTTATAGCAAGCCCCTGTAAAGTGCTTCTGCTACATTTGGGGCAGAAGGGTAGAGATTATCTTCAAAGCATTAAAACTCTCTTGATGAGAAGGTCAGAGGTACACTGGTTGGTATTACTGAGGCATTTATTAGATGGTCTATTTCGCTTTTACTTCAGCAAATGCTTTTTTATTTGTCAGAGGGTATTATGCTTTACTTCCAATTTGAAAATATACTGAGGAGATTCATGACTTCTGGGTTGTTCTGGCATTTTGGCATATTTGCTATGTTGTGGGCCACATCCTAGAAGGCCACCGTAACTTCTGGATCCTACATGACTGCCAGAATCTCTAAATCACTAAGAATTTCACTGAGTGTGGGCATTCCTGTTTTTTTTTTTTTTTTTTTAATTTCAGGATGTTGTGAGGGTACAAACATTTTGGTTACATTTTATATCATTGCCTCCTGTTATTCCAGGCATTTCTCTAGGAAAATTACCAGGCATTTTCCCCAGGAAAGCTACCTGGAAGAAGAGACATACTGAGCTCCTGTTCGTCATTTGGCTTCTTCCTCCATCTGGGGTCTTTCATGCTCTTCTGGAGCCTTTTTAATTCTTTCTGTTCCTTCCTTGATCTCTTGCTCTTCCTATTTCCACTCATAGTTTCTCTGATATTCTGGGCCCTTGGTTGAACTTCTTTGAACATTTCACTAGCATCCTCATCATAATCCAGTTTACAGGCAAGGACAAGATCATGGGCTTCTTCTTCCCAATGGCCAGAAGTCTGTGTGCTTTTCCTATCCACTTGTAAGGTTGAGCTGAATCAAGATTTATTTTAATGGCTGTATCATAGTCTTAAGGGCAGCATTTGGCTTCTGTAATTGGATGAAGACACTGGCTGTCTTGGCATACAAAATGGCCAAGTAAGAATTCAGCATGATAGCATCTGTCATCAACAGTCAATGGCCCTCTGTAGTTCACCCTCACTTGGAGCTTAAGTGGCAGCTGCTTTCTTATCATTTGCCTGACTTGTCATCTCTTTGGTTATCTCTACATTTGCATCTCCCATTTCCTTTTTTTTTCTTTATTGAAGTGTAATTTACATATCATGTCTTTACTCCATTTTAAGTGTACAACTAAATGGTTATTAGTAAATTTACCAAGTTGTACAGCTATTCACATAAATCACTTTTAGAAGATTTCCTACCCCCTATTGAGACCCCTAATACCCATCACCAAATACATTTCAAGCATGCCCCTCCCGTTCACAGTGCTCACCACAACTCTCAGATGTGGGTCTACCCCGCACCCCCCAAATCCCTAGTGAACACCACCACCATTTGAGCACCATAGAGTTAATCAGTCAATACCAAATTGATAGCGAGTACAAGTGGGGCCCATTCTTCGGGTCTTGTGTCACCTCACTTCGAATAATGGGCTCAAGCTTAATCCAGGATAATATAAGCGGTGCTAGTTCACTGTCGTTTCTTAAAATTGAGTAATATTCCATTGTGAACATATACCAAATTTTAACAATCCACTCATGAATTGACGAGCACTTGGGTTATTTCCATGACCTCGCAATAGTGAATTGTGCTGCCATAAACATTCGGGTGCAGATGTCTTTATCATAGAGTGTCTTATGCTCTTTTGGGTAGATGCCTAATAATGTTATTGCTGGATCGAATGGTAATTCTATTTTTAACTCTTTGAGGAATCTCCAAATTCTTTTCCACAAAGGTTGCACCAATTTGCAGTCCCACCAGCAGTGTAAGAGTGTTCCTGTCTCTCCACAACCTCGCCAGCATTTGTTGTTTGGGGATTTTTTGATAGAGGCCAATCTCACTGGGGTTAGGTGGTATCTCACTGTGGTTTTGATTTGCATTCC
>CAUYRT010008129.1:0-36168 GCA_963574885.1 Lepilemur ruficaudatus
ATGATTTTCAGTGAATTTACCGAGGTGTACAGTTAATCACATGAATCAGTTTTTGAGGAATTCCTTTCCCCTATTGAGACCCCTAATTCCGCTCCCCAACTACTTTTCAAGCATATCCCACCCCTCCACAGTGTCCCCCCACGTCTCTCAGACTTGGGTCTACCCCCCACTCCCCAATTCCCCAGTGTTTGCTCCCACCCTTTGAGCACCATAGTGTTAATCAGTCAATACCAATTTGATGGTGAGTACAAGTGGGGCCCATTCTTCAGGTCTTCTGTCACCTCACGTGGTTATTAGGCTGAACAAAGTAAATGCAAAAGAAGCAATCCTCCGTGCAGCTTGGGGAAATTTTAAAGCAATAAATCTTCTACATTAGGAAAGAAAGAAAATCTCAAGTAGGTGACCTAAGGGTTCACCTTAAGAAACTAGAAAAAGAAGAAAAAATTAAACACAAAGAAATCAGAAGAAGATATAACAAGACAAAATAAAAAAAACTGAGAAATAATTGAAAAATTTAATGCAACCAAAATCTGTTTTTTTTTTTGAGAAAATCAAGAAAATGGTAAACAGCTAGTTGTGTTATTCAGAAAAAGAAAAAAGAGAGAAGAAACAAATTATTACTGTCTGGAATTAGAAGGGTGACATCACTATAGAATTTAAATATATTAGAAGGAAAATTATATAATGAGAAAATGTATTTCTATAAATTTGAAAATTTGGATGAAACAGGCAAATAATTTGAAAATCTTACCAAGCTCACTCAGTAACAGATAGTCTTAATAGCCCAGTACCTATTAAAGAAATTTAAACTGTGGTTAAAAATTCTCCAAAAAGAAAACTCAGGCCCAGATAGCTTCACTGGCAAATTCTACCAGACATTTAATGAGGGAGAAAAATTCTAGTTCAACATAAAGTCTTCTAGAAAATTAAGAAAGTCAGAATACTTTTCAAGATTGCCCTGATACAAAAATCAGAGATAGTATAAGAAAGGAAAACTACTCATGAACATAAATATATAATTCTAAACACAATTTCAACATATATCCAAAAATATATATATAAAAAGATAATAAACCATTATCAAATGAGGTTTATCCTAGCAATACAGAGGTGATTTATCACTAAAAATTTAATAACGCAACTTGCTATATTATTATTAATGAAATAAACAGGAAAAATATGATTATCTCAATAGATGAAGAAAAAGCACTTGACAAAATCCAATAACAATTTAGAATTAAAAACAAAACTCTTAGCAAACTAAGATTCAAAGGGAATTTCAACTTGACAAAGGGCCTCTATAAAACTGAGAGCTAACAATATATTTAGTGATGAAAGACTAAATGTTTTTCTCCTAAGAACAAGACATGTATCTCCATGCTCAGCACTTCTACTGAATGTTGTCCTGGAGGTGTTAGAGAGTGAAATCAGGTAAGAAAAATAGAAGCCATTCAGATTGGAATGGAAGTAAAATTGTCTTTATTTATGGATGTCATGAACATCAAAGTAGAAAATTCAACGAAAACTACAAAAACTAATGTGGGTTTGGCAACACTGCAGAATATAGAATAAATATACAAAATCAATTGTACTTTTAAATACTACCAATGAACAGTCAAAAATTTGAATTAAGAAAGCAAAATTATTTAAAGTAGTAAAAAGTATTAAATACTTGGAAATGAATAAAAAAATGTGAAACTTGTACCCTAAAAGCTATAAAACATTGCTGAGAGAGTATAAAGAATGCCTAAATAAGTGGAAATATTAAACTTGTTCATAGATTGGAATAATCAATATTATTAATTGTAAATTTTTTCCAAATTGTCTACAGATTCAATGCAATCCCCATAGGAGATTTTTTTTTTTTTTACTTTTTTTATAGAATTGATTTATTCTAAAATCATATGGACTTGCAAAGGACCTGGAATCGACAAAGCTTTTTTGAAAAAGATAAATAAAATGTTGGATGGCTAATATTAACTGATCTTAAGAAAATCTTTGTGATCTTGTATTAGGAAAAGATTTCTTAGATCTGACATTAAAAGTACAATTCATAAGAGAACACATTGCTGAATTAGACTTTATCAAAATGCATTTCAAAAAACACCATTAATAGAAAAAAAAAGACAAACCATAGACTGGGAAAACATAATTACAAAGAATGTATACAATAAAGGACTTACATCCAGAATATATAAAGAATTCAAAAAACTCTATAATAAACCCCAATTTAAAAAAATGAGCAAAGGATTTAAACAGACACTTCACCAACTATAATAAATACATGAAAAGATACAGTACATTATTAATGATTAGAGAAAATGCAAAGTAAAACCACAATGCAATTCTACTACACACTCATTAGTATGGCTAAAATTAACTAATATGACCATATCAAATGATGGTAAGAATGTTGAAGAACTGAAATTCTCATATACTGCTGATAGGAGAGTAACATGGTATAACCATTTTTTAAAGCAGTCTGTCCATTTCTTAAAGTGTTAAATATATACCTGCCAAATGATCCATCTATTCTTCCATGTATTTTACCAGGAGTGAAAAAGAAATGTGCATCTATACAAAGATTTACATATGGGCTCTGTTAGTCTTACTGGAAAGATAGTTAAAGTGGTTATATTAACAGTACCTTTATGTTTAATAGTCAAAAACTGGGAACAATTCAAACATCTATCAACAAGTGTATAGGTAGACAAATTATGTTGTATCCATACTGTGGAATACTACTCTTGTCAGGGAATGAACTATAGACATATACAACAACATAGATGATTTTCAAAAGAATTATGCTGCGTGAAAAAAGCCAGACAAAATAGTACATATACAATATGATTCCTTTTGTTCAAAACTCTAGAAAATGCAAAATAATCTACGGTAACAGAAACTTGATGAGTGGTTGCCTGGAGAGAATAGTGATGGAGATACAGAAGTGCAGGGAGAGATTGCAAAGAGTCACCAGGAAATTTGAGGTTGATGGATATGTTCACAGTCTTGACAAATACACTGAAGAATGTATTTGTCAAAATGTATGGAGTGGTGCTCTTTAAATGTGTGTAGTTTAATGCATGCCAATTATACCTTAATAAAGATGTGAAAGAAATGGAAGAAATTATATGAGAAATAATTCGCCTTTTCACCATAAAATAAACTATATTGTCCACATCTTTATCTGATACTCTGTTTACTGTCCCCTTAGTGTGGATGAACTCGTTTGCTACTCTCTAAGGCCACTCTCTCCATCTGCCTACTTCTCCCATTATGCTTACTCAGGGTAATCACTCCTGTAATTTTTCCTCTATTTCATCAATTTTTGCTCTCTACTTAAGTACTCTATTTGCAGCCAAACATTCTATGATACCTCCCATCTTATTAAAAAAATACAGACAACTCTTTGACTCCCCCTCCTTCTCTCTTACAACAAAACACCCTGAAGGAGTTCTCATTTTCCCAATTTTCTTACTTGCTTTAGCCCATACCAGAAGACTTTAACACTCAATCCTCCCCTGAAGCAGCCCTATCTAAGGGCATCATTGGTTTCCATTTTGTAAAGTCCAGGGTTCAGTTTCCTGTTTTCAAGCTAATTCATCTCTAAACAGATTTTAATGTAATTCATATCTTCTGGAAATTCCCTAACACTCAAATGTTAACCCTCCCTCCAATTACACTTTCTCCAGGTGATTTTATCCAGTCCCATTGCTTTAAATATCACCTATTTGCCAGTGTCTCCCGAATGTGTACTTACAGCTTTCACCTCTTCTGAATCCGAGCTTCAGATTCCTAGATTGAATATGGATATTTCATAGTCAATTCAGACTAACATCCAAAACGAAGTCCTTTGCCTTATGACTCCTCAAATCAGCATGTTTGTTCTTTGACTCAGTAATGCCATCACCCTTCACCAAGTTTTTCACACCAAATCCTAGAAGTCATCCTTGATTTCTCCCTTTATGCCAAACCTGATCCATCTTCTAATTACTAGAAATATACCTTCTAAATATATCCCAAATCCAGTAATGTTTTACTGTTTCCAGCACTAGCACCCTAGTTTCATGCTTCATTATTTCTCACTTTAATTATAATAGCCTCTTAACTAGTCTCCTTGTTTTCTCTTCTGTCCCAATACTGTCTATTACATTGACCATTTGTTTAAAAAGCAAATCATTTCATATTTCTTCCCTATTTAGAGCATCTCACTAGCTTCTGTACAATCTTGGAATAAAATTCAGACCCTTTACCATGGCCGTCGGTGTCCTAGATAACCTGGGTCCATGCCTACTTTTCCGTCCTCATCCCTTCCCGTGCTGGATCTTATTCAGTGTGCTCCAGCCATACGGAGCTATTCTCTCTTAAAATGCCAAGTCTTTTTTTTCTTTCTTTTTATAGCCTTACAACTATTGTATTTTCTTTTCCTCTGTTAGAAGCACCTCTGCACTTGCATAATTGTAGCATTATCCAGATTTCAGCGGGAATGTTATCTCCACTGACAAGTCATTCCTGATCTCCTACCTAAAGTAGCCACCAACATCATTGCCAATCACTTTCTACTCTCTAAAGAATGATTTGCTTCAGAATGCCAGAACTGTCTATTCATTTGTCTATTTTTGTTTTTTCCAAAAGATGGCAAGATACATGGCAGTACAGACATTGTTCATCTTATTCACTGCTGGTATCCCATCATCTAGAATAGTGTTTCGGAGATAGTAAGCACTCAACAAATATCAAACATGTATTGATTGCTATTAAATGAATCAATGAATGCCCATTGCATAATATGTGGGTAGCGTATTTATTTTTTTTTGAGACAGAGTCTCACTTTGTTGCCCAAGGTAGAGTGCCGTGGTGTCAGCCTACCTCACAGCAACTTTAAACTCCTGGGCTCAAGCAATCCTTCTGCCTCAGCCTCCCGAGTAGCTGGGACTACAGGCCTGGCTAATTTTTTTTTCTATATATTTTTATATAGAAATGGCCAATTAATTTCTTTCTATTTATAGTAGAGACGGGGTCTCGCTTTTGCTCAGGCTGGTCTTGAACTCCTGACCTCGAGCGATCCTCCTGCTTTGGCCTCCTAGAGTGCTAGGATTACAGGTGTGAGCCACCATGGCCGGCCATGGGTAGCATATTTAAAGGTGAGTTTTTCCATTTTAAGGTATTAGCTCATTTGTCCATTTTTAAAAAGTTTTTGTGTCTTGTCTTGAGATTTTTCTAAAACACAATTTATCCTCCAGAATAGAGAGGCAAACATAGGCACTTCTTACTTATCTCTATGGCATCAGATAAAGTGATGGTATCCTAAAATTTCCTGATTGTTGTTGAACGGGCATTAAAAGGGTAGAAATAATGGGCTCTAGGAGATGCTTTTGCAATCAGAGAGAAGAACTCTATCTTACATTTGTGCTACTTACTGGCTAGTTGTTTTACATAGCTATCATATTTATTCAAAAACATAACTGTAAGTAATACTTCAGTACTACAATTACTATTTACAGATGGAGAAACTGAGTTTTATAGATAATTAACTTACCCATAATAACAGAGAAACTGTGTGACATACTTGGGGCAGAATTGGGGGCCAGTGAGACCTGAGTTTTATCTGGCAAGTTTCCACTACACCATATGGGGTTTGGGAGACAAAATATAATAATAAAATTATAAATCGACTATTACTATTTACATTTAAAGATAAGTTGTCTTTATTCAGTACTCTATTCTTATGCCTTTGCCTTTTATCTCGTTTTTTACCTGTCACTTATTCACTGAAAAAATAAAGGGATGCCCAATACAGGTGAATAAAAAATATTATTGAATAAATTTTATTGATCAGATTATTCACTGGCTTTTTTTCCTAAGTAGAACCAATATACGACTATAATGACAAGGATGGCTGTGTTGATTAAAGACTCTACTACTAAAGAAGTAAAGTTTCTGATTTGTTATTATGATTAATATTTTACACAAAATGTTTCCTTATGGCCTCCTGGATCCCTACAACCATGTCACCAATACACTCAACTACTCAGAAAACTACATTGAATAAAAATTCGTGGATGGCTCAGAGCTACATACCTCTAAGAGATCTTATTAGCCTCCTCATCTTTTGCAAAATACTTTAAAAATCTATGTGTTGAGTACCACCTTAAAAACTAAGCAACTTATATATGTGTATATATATATATATATACTATATAGAATTAGATAAAAATCAGAATTAGAAAAAAAAATCAAGGAATTTTCCCATCCCGTTATCCCAATATAGATAGAAATACCATTTATTCTAATATATAAGCTTAAAGTACTTTTTTTTTCCTAAATGACATTACCCTCTTGTTTTAAAAGCCAGTCCTTGTACACATCCCTAAATGGAGGCATGTGTTAGCAAAATACCAATGGAAAAGATCAGGTGCATATGCTTAAGTGAAAAAAACTATGTCAGAATGCATTTCACATTGATATAGGGTAATAGAGATGGGCAAGGGAAAGCAAACACCACATGGAGGCCATTTGTTCCTTCAAAGTATAATGCAGATTCAAACCTTCAGATAAAAATGTACAAGCTGCCAACTTCAAAGGAGAAGAATCAAAAAATAAAAACCAACAATTGAGAATTGTACCTTGCATACATAAACACTCAGTGCACACATGTGTGCTGGTACCTTATATTCCTAGAGCATATATGATGTCAAACCACATTATCTTAATAGCTGAATTAGAAAATAACTGTTAAAAACTCTGAATTCATAATGTTATGCTTTGTATATATAAAAAAATTCATAAGATTCGGCAGAAATCCTGGCATATACAACACTTAACATTATTTACATTTAATTAGGCAACATGAAATCCTACAAAGTTAGTTTATTACATTTCTCCAAGGCCAGTTGTTTATGTAAGTACTGAATCATTAATATGCAGCTTCTTCCATAATTATAAGGCTGTCAGATAAGAAACCTGCTGCCTAGGACAGATAAAGGAACTTGGAGATAGTCACAGATATAAACCTCAATTCACACTGCTAGAGCATTCGGAAAAGTCTTGCATGAAAATGTGAATCGCTTTACAGGCGCAAACTACAGGGACTCAAATGGAGCAGTGAAAAGCAAGTTAATGTTGATTTGTTTTCTTCCCCTTTTTATCGTGGGGAATTAAGTAGAAAAATCAAATATGAAATTATCTATTTGAGTTATTATTTTTTATTTAGTTATTATAAAGCTGGAAAACATTTTTCTCAACATAGATATTTAGATGAAAGTGGACCCAAGTCATAATATATTTTTATTGATGATAATTATGACCTAAAATGTTGCAACCCTGTTTACTGAGCACTATTCTAACCATTAAGTTTTGGAATGACTTAGAAATAGGCAAATATACAGGTTTACTGAATTCTTTAATGAGAAGTTAACTATGATGAATCTATTTTCTATAATCTCATATGGATGTAAAACCCAAACAATCATACTCTCAATGACATTATTTTCAGGTCTATATATTGTTCTCATACAGCTTTTTCCCAATCCCCTGATGGACTTTAACCAACTTTCATATCTGATGTTTGCTGCCCTCCACTTTTAACTGAACTCAACTCAGCCCCCTGGGTTTCCCAGTCCCTCTTCTCAGGTAGACCCTTCGTTACATCTTTCTTCTTTGCCTGGTGACAGAAATCATGCCACTAGCACAAAATTTCCTGTGTTGCTTCACCTTTTCCTATATATCTTCCTTTGATTTAGTGTCACACTCCCTGTGGTCCAAGTCACTGAAGCTTTAATTCTATTCCCTCTGACAGAGGATGTAGTCAAACTTCTACCTCTTCAGGGCAACTGGACCTTGAGAGGTCCAGAGAGGGGAAAAAAATATTTTTCTTAAATGAAATACATAATATACCTTTTCTTCTTAGAATTTCACAATATTCATTGATGAAACATGCTGAGTAGAGCTGAAAAAAAACCCTGCTTTTCTTAGTTAACCCAGTGTTTTCTAATCTATTTGAAAATATTAATATAAACTCTTACTTTCATATAATGCCTAAGATAAATTTTGGGAAATTGTGATTTTAAAATTATCGCTGTTATTGTCTTACACTCTGGATGTTCTCTTTCATAAATAACTTCAGGAAATACATCAGGTTTTATGTTTATCCTATGTGGTTCCATCATCTTTAGTGATTTCCCCATACATACAATTTGCCCATTTACAGCTAAGACTCACAGTTGCCCACTTTCCTTAATCAAACATTTTGTTTTCATTCTATGTCAATCTTCTCAACAGTATGACTATACCCTTTATTTATTAACCACAAAACAGTACTTCTTTCAATTCCAAATCTGTCTTCAATTCCAATCTCTTTGCCTGACACACCTCCACTCATAATATCCAACAGTCAGCAGCTTACCTACTTTAAGAACCCTGGGATTGCAGCCAGTCCAATGCATTCATTCCTTTCTCACTACACTTCCCAACTTGAGCTCCATCATCAACTAGTCCAATGCATTCATTCCTTCATTCAACTAGTCCAATGCATTCATTCCTTTCTCACTACACTTCCCAACTTGAGCTCCATCATCAGTAATTTCAGGGCTGCCTATCCTCTCTCCTAGTTGCTATTGTATTGGTTATTGCTATTGTTAGTGTTATTGGCTAATTTTCAAATTTTCTCTCATTTGCCATTCTTTTTCTTTTTTTTTGCTCCTACCCCCAAGTTAGTTCTAGAATAATTCGAAGAACCTTCAAGATATGATCTTCTTTAACATGACTGGACCTGATATTACTGATACAGTAATTCCACAGCTGTGAGCAGGATGTTAGACACTTAACTCTCTTAGGGTTGACCATGGTTTTCCTGAATAGGTAATGGTTTTAGAGGATAGATTTCCAACTCAAAGATACATCATCAGAGTTGACCAATTAGAGACATACCTACATTAGCGAAATATCTCCATACCTTCTTGATGTGATGTGTTACCAATTTTTTTCAACTCTGTGAGCTTTAATTTGAGAATCAGATGGTACCCCTTTTCAATTGGTTGGCTAGAATGAGGACAGAGGAAAGAAGAGGGTGAAGTTGTAGCATTTGAAGGATTGGAAGAAACAAGACTTAGAGAAGATCTGCAGAAATGGTTTGCAGAGTTAGAGATCAGTATACACATGTTAGGCTCTTGCAAGGTAGAAGAAGAAAGTCTCAGAAAATGAAACAATCAAAGGTAACTTCAGCTAATCTACAATTCTGACAGAAGGATTTTTGCTGGTAACTGTCCTACCCACATGTTACAGGAAAAAATATATGCAGGATGTTTTTGGGCCACCTGACAAGAATTGCCAATGTTTGAAAACTCTCTCCTCTCTTTCTACCTCTGCGATTCTTTCTTCCCATTTACCAGCCATAGCATTTCTCCAAAAGGCAAACTGAATTCTTCAACTCTTCTCACTTTGTCTGTGTGTGTGTGTGTGTGTGTGTGTGTGTGACTTTCTTTAGTCTCGAGGCTGCAGATAGAACTTTTATCATGATGATTTCTAATAAATAGGCTTGATATTTCCTTTCAGTTCTAGTCTCTGGTTGTCAGCCCCAAGTGACATTCTCACCTCAAGTTAAACAGGTCAAAATGAAGTTCATTTGACCCCAATTCTGCATCTCCATTCGTGGTAAGGTTATCTTCTTTTTCATAGTCTCTCAAGTAAATCATTTCTGTACCTTCTTTTACTTCTTTTTTCCCTCTCAATCTTTTATCACATTTGTCACCAAATTTATCTTTCTTTCCATTATACCTATACCTTTCTTATCATTGTCAATGTCATGGTCTTACTTTTGACTCCTATTACCTCATATTTGTATTATATCGATATCAGCCTAAATAATTCCTCCACTTCCATTCTCTTCCTTGTTGTAAACTATCCTTTATCACATTGTTAGATTCATCTATTTTAAACATAACAAACCACTGCCCTGCTTGAAAATCTTCAACAGCATGGAACATAAAACTAAATCTTTTAACCCTGTACTTGGGCCACCTTGCTACCTTGCTATGCCTTTCCTCCTCACTGACCCTGCTCAATAGCCTAATCCTATCATTTCTTCAATTTGCAGCTCATGCATCAACCCCACCATGAGCCTTCCATGACCTTTCCAAGCCACAGTGGACTCTAGTTCCTCTGAACTCTAAAACATTTATGGTCTATACCATTTCTTTGGCACTAAATATGCAAGGCTTTGTATGGTTATTGGAATTTTTCTATGTGTGTATGGTACTTTTGAAAATTAATTTGTATTCCCCAAAGCTTCTGCACATGTTAGATATAAAATAAATGTCAGTTAAATGAAAGAGTAATACTAAATGTCTCAGATGCTTAAATCAGGTCACAAAGGGACTTGTGAAACTTCGAAGACAAATAACATTCAGGACTATTTTAGTATTAGTGACATATTAATAAACTATAAGCTTTAAAAAATGATCATCCACGATTTACACAGTAACTCTCAATCTATTAGGGTACTTATTTGAGACCAAACTCCAAGCTGACAGGGTCTACACCTTCCATATTTCCTTTGTATCTACCATCCAAAGTGTGAGCACTCCAATGCGTAAATGACACAGGAGTATCTTCAAGTACTCCACACATGTTGCAACCTAACAAAATGAACTTCAATATCACAAAGAAAAGTGTCCCTACCATTTTGAACAAAATAATAATAAAAATACAGAATTTTAGCAAAGAGGTAAGATAAAAATGTACAGTTTTGAATTAATAGAATAGTTTAATTTAAAACATTGCCTAGGAAGATGAAATCTATTCTATGTACTATCGATTGATAGCTTTAAAAATATAGGTATATTTTAACTGAGTGATAACCTTACTAGAAAATAAGGATATAATTAGGTGATTTTGCATAGTTGTATATATAAGGATGCTCATTAAAGAACTGTTTATGACAGCCCAAACCAAGAAGCATCTTAATATCTGATAGAAGATGCATTACATGAATTAAGGGACATGTAGATATTAGCATATAATGGAAATGTGGTTACATCATATATTAAATTTTAAAGTTATTCTACTGAATCATGGATTACTTGTATAATTTAAAAAATCAACTCCATCTACCATTGAGGCAAGAAACATAATTTATACCATGTCACACTTTGGAGGTTGCAGTTGATAAATATATAAGGAAAAGAAAAAGTAACAATTTTTTTCTCATTTTTATTTTATGTTGGCCAACATATAAGGATTCAATTTATACCTTATATTTATAAATAATTAAATAACTTTATAAACATAGACTTAATTTGCTGAATGTCCATGAAGTTCTAAATAAGGTTAACATATAAAAGACAGTATAGAACCCAGGAGTTCCAGACCAGCCTCGGCAACAGAGCAAGACCCCATCTTCAAAAAAAAAAAAAAAAAGACAAGGCACTTCAAGTGCTTACCACATCATATTAGGTTCTCTAAGTTTGAATATGTAATGAACAAAAGAAAAAATTGAGAGCAATTTTTTACCAAGTGTTGTTCCTGGACTAACTACATAAGAATTACATGGGCACTTCTTAAAAATTTCTAGGTTCTTGGGTAATCTCCGAAGATCTATACTGCTAAGCTCAGATCTCCATATTTTTAACAAGCTTCCCAGATGACCCATGGTCTACTATCAAGTCAGAGAATCACTGCTCTAAGAAGGTATTGTTACAGCTTGTCTAATCATGACCTCAGAGGCTAGTTGTAAAATGTAAAATAAATAGTTATGAGTCTAAAAATCTAGAAAAGTCTTGAGAAAATATTGGCTTATAAATAAAAGAACTCACAAGAAACAGGTTTCCAAGGATGGAGTAACTAGCCCCAGTTACTCCTTGTCTTTATTTTTGTACCAGAGGAAAGTAGAAGCAGAAAAGAGTTTGTAGATTCCCTCATCAATACAGTTATAAAGTTTAACCAAGTGCTATCATCAGCCGAGATTATTCTTTGCCTCATGCAGTAAACTTTGCTACTACTATGCTCTGCCCTAAAGATCGAACAGACTATGATCAATTTAAATCTACAGGGCTATCATCATCCCTAACTTTTCAGATCTCAAGGGATGGGAAAGAGCCAGTGGATAATCTAGATTATATTTAAGGACAATTAATTTATTGTTTTAACCTAAGAATTTCATTTCAATATCTTGGCTGTGAATTATAAAACAAATTATTATAAGTGAAAGTAGTAGAAATTACTTTCACTACTAAGAAGTTATTTTTTCAATTACTTTCATCTCAGAGAATTATTTCATTAATATGCATCTATAGTTGAATATAGAATTATGAAATTATTTTGTTTGCAAAAACAAACAAAAGCAGAAAATAAAGGGAGTGGGGAGTTTCAAGCTTACAATAAAGAGACAAGTGCAGAGTTGAAAGGGAAAGCTAAAGTGAACCCACACTACGACTCTCTCCATTTTTTATTCTGCACCTCTCTGGCTAGTTACTTCTTTCCTTTTGCAGGCAGGGTGCTTTTGGTTGTCTCATTTTGTATAATGGAAAATATAGTCACTAACAGATTCTGAAATAAACTGATCCCCTTTTTCTCTCTAGATCCTACCATATTCCTTTTTAAGTGGCAATCTCGCACATGGGCTGATTAACTTTGTTCAGGAGTTAGGGGGTTGGGAGAGGGACTCGGATTTGTCACTCTCTGATCCAGTCCCCATCCTCTGATGTGTGATTGGGACGGAACAGGCAGGGAACTGGGTGGTGGATGGAGACGGAAAGTGGGGATCGCATTGTACAAACGTGACGACAGGACACGATCGGATTTAGAAAAGAGGGGAAACGACCAAAGAGAGGAGTCCTTGTGAGGATCCTATTACAGAGTTGATGTTTTTATAAGGAAGCCTGGTTACCTGAAAGCACAAAAAATCTAAGTAAGTAGGGTGGCCTGTGCTATGTAAGAAAGGGGCTTTCTACTTATTTAGTGATTATGTCTAAATTATAGAAACAGATCCTTAAGGGATAACAAAGCACAACAATATTAACAGGAGCCTTTTGTTTAGTCTGCCATAAGCCAGGAACTTCATATACATTATTTCATTTTTTTTTCTTGCAACTCAATTACTACTCCCATTTTACAGATAAAGAAATTTATGTTCAGGTGTTACATAAGTAGGAAGAGGTGAAGCCAGGCATCTAAACCAGGTCTGTCAGAGGTAAAAGACCATGCTTATTCCACTATATGATTCATGTTTTCTGAATTCTATGGTGAGTTTCAAACCAAGGTAATATCATTTTAATAATGGAAACTAATAGTCACTATGCATAAAAAAGAAATGATCAGAGAATAGGCTTGCCTTCACCCAGAAATCTGCTCAGAAGTTTCAGAGAAAAACTTCTAAAACTAAGGTCCATATGGTAATTTTCTCCTTTATTTATTTACCTGGATCCCTGAATGGAGGGATAGATTGCTTATTCGGTGGAAGAAGAGATGAGAAGAAATAGTCTCAAACTTCTTTAAGGAATAAAGCTGGTAGATTGAGAAGTGGATTTGGACGTTTAAGGCTGCTTTGCAACATTCAGTGGCCTAAAAGAATGAAGTGTCCTGAAGTACTTTCTCTACTTGACTGACTTAGGTACTAGGAAAATTTGTCTTCATTTGTATCCTTACTCTAAGAGTGGGATGTGTTGGGTACAAATTTTCCAGGCTGCTATTTTTGGAACATATGGGCAAAGCTGAAATATATGAACATATGTATGTATGTTTGTGTACGTATATGAGCATGTATATTTGTATAAGCAACCACATTTTTATTCTCCCCCTCATCCTCCCGCCCTCTTCTACATTTGGAAGATATTTGAAATACGGAACATGTGCTTGGTGAGTAGGCAGTAGTATTATTTTATAATGATCTATGATGGTGTGTGTGTGTGTGTTTCCCATAACAAATCTACCAGCAATTAATCTATTCTGTAGCTAAAAAATTATCCCTAAGAATTATTTTCATTTTCTTTCCATGCATACATTATATATTCTCCCATGAAGGCAGAGCAAATATGCAATAAACTTGTTAAGAAAATTTGGGTCTAAATTATTGTATGTGCATCAGTCAAATAAGAATTTGGCAAAATTTAAAAACACGCAAATAATACTTACAATAACTGCTGGTATTTTAGGACATTCAGTGTAAAAGCACAGACTGTAAAAATGGGGTTTTGTGCAGGTGTGAGTAAGCGTGTATCCACCTGAGTATATGCATAAGGCGAATGTGTGATGTGAGTTCTTACACATGTAGGCATTTTTTTTTGATACATTTTGGTAGAACTAATAATTTTCTTAATCCTTTAAATACTCAATTATATTGATAATATGCTATATTTGACAGTGTACCGAAATATCAATAGGTATAAAATTACACAATTTATTCTTCTCTAGTAATATGTACTTTCTTCAAAATGATCCACAGTTTACCATGCCTTCCCTTTCCAATTTAATTTCTCTATCCTTTGCATTTAAAATAAAGAGGCAAAAAATGATTAACAATATGGTTGATTTCTGTAACTTTGAGTTTGGATGGTCCTTGTAACCCCAAACAAAATAGTCAAATGTTACCATGAGCCATTTTAGAAAACAGAAAGCTAAAAACTAGATTACATTAAAAAGAATAAAATCTTACTCCATAAATATTGGTTAGAAGCTCATGATACTATATGTTCATTTCAACATTTTATGGCATTCTAGGTATCTTTTATGATGTAAAGTTTTACTCTTTGAGCCAAGGCTTTTTTTTTTTTAGCATATCTCTGACTTAGTGGTCACAGTATTTCACTTTTCATTCAGAATACAGCCATTTTCTAACTATGAATTATGACGTACAATGCAGTATGTATAGTGTGTGTGTGTGTGTGTATACATATATACTTCAAAGGATAATAGCCTTTAGTTTCTCAGGAATCTTGGAAAACAGATGAAAAGGTCATAATAAACATGCAGCATAGTCCTTCACTCAATGCGTCTCCCTGCGTGCTGCAGGTGTTTAGGTAAAGCTATTTTACTCAAAAATCCTTTTCTTTTTCAGTAAGTCAACATAGTCTTGATAAGGATTTACCCAACCTCTATTATTGTTCCTTTACTTGGAAAACATTAACTTGCATCTTTTAAAAACAGCAATCAGAACAAGATTAGCATGTTTTTTAACACAGAAATAGCATACATGTCAACCTGTTATCCAATTTCTATGCTTCCCATTACAGTTCTCTTATTACAAGCTCACAAGCACTGTTTTCCTAAAAGCACCTTTCAAGTACCCTGCCTTTCAGTGAAATGTGGCTGCTACTGTGTACTTATTTTAAAAATGGCTTGACAGCATTGCTAATGTTCTCATTCCTTCAGGATATTTCCTAATACTTGTAGCCTTTTCATGTTTCTAATTAGGCCAGTAATGGTCCCTGAAGTTAAACCAATTAAAATTATTTACTGTGACACACAGTGTGGAGATAATTATCTGATATCTGAATCCAACTTCTGCTTACTTTGCAACATTACTTAATAGAAAACAGAGAAACTGATGCCCGTGCTTTCATTTCACTTGTCTACCAAATGTGTTTGCCCTATAGCAAACTGTTTAAATAAAGCATTAAAATCTTTGTGGTGCTAATCAAAATGTTTAAAATCCACTCACACTCCCTTTATAGTTCTGAAAAGCATATAAAAACTCCTACACATTACCTTTTACATTACGGTTGCTGACCAGTGTAGTATTATAGCCACATTATAAGCAGATAATGCAGCTTCTGCAGTTTCTAGCAGCCTTACTTTTCTTTATTCCACCACTCGTTTTCTCTAATTATTTTTTTTTCTTTTTACCGTTTCTCATCTTCTTTTCTTTGCATTTTCCCTTTGTCTTCCCAGGCTTTGTTTCAGTATCATGTGGTTCACTATAAGGAACACAAATCCAACGGACTTTGAAAGATAAGTTTCATAGGAATAGAAGGTAATTCTGTAGAGTCTAAACAATTATAGCATCAAACAAGTTAAATTCATAACCATTTTATTTTTTGCATAGGGTCAGGGATTTTGGAAGATTGGAGGTTTACAAAGAGGATTTTAATCAACAGCAGAAGTCTTAGCAAAAGTTGAGTTTATATTTAATGTACAGCAAAATCCCTCTAGAAAAAAAAAACTGCACAGAGCAAGTAAATCATGTCATGAAGCGATGCTTTTCATTAAAAGTTGGCTGCCATCGTGTAGAGAATTTGGATAAACGTAAAGACTGAGCCTGTAAGTTAGGCTTGCATATGCTGTAGTTAAATGCCAAAGTGCAGTCTCATAAAGAATTATAGCTTAGACACTTTGAGAACATTTAGCCCATAATCCCAATGCAAATTATTCTAAGAGAAAATTGAGTTTCATGCCAAAATGCCACCTTGAGACTGGCAATGTACAGTTGGACATTTAGCCTGATCTTAGGATGGATTCCTTAGGATGGTTTCCTGCTTTTTGTTGAAATATTCATGAAAACCAGTACAGATACAGTACAGACAATTTTCCAAGTCACCATGTGCGTAACTGGAGGCCCCTAGCAGTTTGTAATAGCTTTAATTTGGAGAAACAAATTGCAACACAGAGAAGTTAGGCATGCCATTCAATTCAGATCTATATAGCCCAAAAATCGTGATTTTCAGGAGTTTCCAGCCTAGGTCCTGGCTTTAGAATAGTAATGGATCAGATCTGGGAATTTCTGCTTATGAGGGATGATCTAAGATTCCCAGTAATTTTCCACTGCAGGTAGTAGGGCATCCTTGTCTGTAACCATATGTTTCAGAAGGCATGAGGTCAACAGAGTGCCAGGAAGAATACTAGAGACTTTTTTACAGACACCTCGAGACCGCTCGTGTGGGATGAAATCCTCTGCACGAGCTCTCCTTCCTCTAGCACGGAGTTTTATCTTGGCAGAATCATGTGTTTTTGGTGTTTTATGATGAAAGAAACTCTGTGCTTCTCCTACAGCATGCATTTTGCACATTATCACAACAAGCTTATTGCATTCTAATTATTTGCCTGTGTCAGTAACAAATGTTAAATTTAACTGCAGTCAAAAATATTTCTTCAACATTAGTGATTTTTGGAACAGATGAGGGTATGGATTCTAAATTTTAAAAAACCTTAAGAGATCAGTAAAAGATGGATTTTCAAACTATTTTTACTTAACTAAAGTTTGCTGACTCTATCTTTTAAAATTTGATTTATGATTACTATTTTGCATTCATTTATAGGATACCTTAAGTATTTTATCAATATTAGCCTTGTCTTCTCAACTATTTGAGGATTGCGCTCCAAGTAGCCATGACTTTGTGAAGCATTTAGCATGCAGAAGTTTACAGGATAAATATTCAGTTATAAAAATTTGATATATAATTCCAGAGATATGAATTTTGTGTGATGACCATGCCAAGAGCTCAGGGATAAATGGAATGCAGGGGTAAATAAAAGTGGCAGAGTCCTTCTCTTCAAGATTAAATTCTGAAGAGACCGTAGCATATCAATACATTATGTCAGGTACTAATAAGTGTGAGAAAAAGATAAAACAGTATGGTGAGGCAGAGTTACACATGATGGGAGTTGAGATTTCATTGGCTATGCTGATTGGTACCATAAGCTGAATCAAAAGATAAGAGAAGGAAAATTATGTGCCAAAATCCAGAGAACAGAATGAACTTCGAGTGTCTGGACAGTATGGCTAAAGGGGGAAGAGCAGGGGATAAGAGAAAGCATTTGAGTTCAGAGATATAGGCAATATCCGGATTGTTCGGGATTTGTGGACCGTGCTAAGGAACTTGAAATTGCATATTGACGCTGTTGCTGCAATCAGAAGCTACTAGAGTATTTTAAGAATGGGAGTGAAACAATCTGAGTTTACTTTTAAAGAGAATCTGAAGCTCCTAAAGGCTAACTAATACGTAGGCCTTTCAATGTTGAGCAAAACAATGAAAATTACTAAGCTAAAGTTTCCAGTGTTTAAAAAAGAAAAGGGCTATAATAAGTTATAAAACGAAAGCAACCACCTCTGTAGCTGATAACTGTTTTAGTCTGCTGGGGCTGCCATAACAAATTACTTGGTTTAAATTACAGAAAGTTATTGTCTTACAATTCTGGAGGCTAGAAGTCCAAAATCAAGGTGTTGGCAGGGTTGGTTCTGTTGTGGACGGAAAATTTATGTCCACCCAGAAGGCATATGTTGAAGCCCTGAGCCCCCATGTGATGGTATTGGAGATGGGGGTCTTTGAGAGGTTATTAGGTTTCGATGAGGTTAGGAGGCTGAGACTCCCATGATGAGATTGGTGTCCTCATAAGAAGTGTAAGGCACCAGACAGAGCTTGCTCTTTCTCCACCATGTGAGGACACAATGAAAAGGCGGCGTCTGCTCACCAAACTCTCACCAAAACCCAACTGTACTAGAACTCTGATCTTGGACCTCCAACCTTCAAAACTATGAGAAATAAATTTCTGTTATTCAAGCCAACTAGACTATGATACCTTGATATAGTAGCCTGAGCAGACGAAAACAGGTTACTTCTGAGAACTGTGAGGGAAGATCTGTTCCAGGCCTCTCTCCTTGGGTGTTAGATGGCTATCTTTATTTTCATATGGGCTTCTCCTTTTAAGTACATCTGTGTCCAGATTTCCCCTTTGTTATAAGGCCACCGGTCATATTGGAGTAGGTGCCCACTTGACTTCAGTATGACCTCATCTTAACAACATCTTCCACAACTTTATTTCCAAATAAAGTCACAGTCCACAGTACTGGGGATTTAGAAATCAACATATGAATTTTGGGGAAAACACAATTCAATCCATAACAATAACTATTTTATTGAACAAGCTGAAACTATTAAAGTAGAAGTAGTAAAAAGAAAAAAAAATTCTGTCTTAATAACATTCAAACTTACTCTGTAGAATATTTCTTCCTTACCTCTTAGATGCAATCTTGATTAGATTCCCTAAAGTATTTTACCTTTTTTTCCCCCCACTTTGGGGGATTTTGGTGTCAAGAACAACATTATGTCAAAAATTAAAACGTCCACTTTGGTGGAATAATTGTAACCTTATATCTTTACTATGCAATGTAAAATTTCTTCCTTCTCACTTTTTTATCTCTGTAAGTGAGAAAGCAGGTAGAGAGGAGGAGGGGATAGCCAGATTATTCTCTGTTTCGCAGCTCCAGCTCCTACTCTCCCCATTCTGTTACCTGGTTTCTGATTCCTTTAGTGTCTTGCCAAGGTGGGGAAGAGTGATTAAAGGAAAAGAGTCTTATGTGAGGCACAGTTGTACATCACGCCAGGGAGATATTTAAGGCTGGCATTTGATCTCTAGGGCTGCTTTTGTAGGTTAAAAAAAAGTCATTGGGAACATCCAACTGTAACTCCACAGTGAAGGAAATGGGGATGACTTTTTCCTTTTAGGACACCAACACTCAGCTCCTGTGTGGTTCCTGCCTGGATCTTTTTTGTTGAGGCCATTGCCCCTTTACAGGACTGGCTTCAGTAGAGCCTGATTTCACATGGCCCTGTGCTTGTGTAGCCCACACTGGAGCCTCTAGAACCACACGCATTTTCTCTGCCAGGTGGTACTAGGATAGTTTGCTTCCAATGTATCAGTATCTCGCTGTTTCTCTGCTGTTCTAACTCAGAGCCACACTGCCTCTCATGTTTAGATTTCCTAAATGAGAGTCAGACACTCATCTGTCATATCCCTAGTTCTAGTGATCACAACACAAGCTCTCTAAGTAATCCCCTCAAAGCCTTCTCTGTGGTCTTGAATTGAGGTGAATGCTGCCTCCATACATTTCTCATACGGAGAGCGTTCCAGCCTAAGAGAGGAGGCCGGAGAACTTCTGTAACATCTCAGATTTTGTTTTCCAAAAACGTGTCTCTTCTTCATGCTGTTTGACTCCAACCTTTTATTTGTTTGCCTGTGGATGTTGGCTGAAGGGGTCTGCTACCGCTTTTGTGTCACTGTCTTTACAAGTCTTGCGTATGTCTTTGGAAAGCAGGGGAGGTGGCACCGATTCCTTTGTTCCTGAACTTCACGGTCGCACTTGAAATTGAAATAAAGAGGTTTAATTTTGCCTTTCAGTTACATGTGTAACAGTGAAGTCAGGTTATGGGAGGGATGAAATATGCTAGACTCACACTCAAAGTCCTGTTAGTCCATTTAGGTAGGCTCTTCTGCCTGCATTTGAAGAAGTCACCTTTAAGATGATTTTCTGATGTATGTCTCTCTGTAATTAATAGAAACATCAGATTTGTTTTGATTCCCTGTAGAGATACATTTACCTCAAGTATCCTGATAATACTCTTAAGAGTATCGGAGATCTTCTGCAGCACACAGGTGATATATTGCATCCATGAGGTTTGGGAAGACTTCAGGTGGTGCAAAATCTTCTCTCAATATATTTTGGGCACTCTGTTCACATCCCCTTTCCTGGATGGTTCACCACTGTTGCTGGAGTGGTGGAGCTAATATCTTGCACCTGTGGCCTATGGTCAGATGCCTCTGCCTGCTAGGAAATTAGACTCTCTACCAGGGGTAGCCAATGAATACTATGGTGCAGAAGGCCTTCTTGCTTCCAGACCCATGAGCTGGCTGGTCCTTACGCTTCTGAGCTCTCCTTGTGATTGAAGCCAAGGTTAGACTTTACCTGAAACCACTCCTTGGTTCACCTCTTCCTTCTTTCCTATCTCATTCCCTGCTCCTCTTAAGAGATCTCTCCTGAAAACACATTTCTCCTGAAATGGGAAGTTTTAAAACTACTTATCCTGTTATCACATCAAATTTTCTAGTTCTCCCTGGAATCGTATTTACTAATTTCTAATTTTCTAAGAATGTGTATATTTCACTTAATTTTCAAGTTTAATGACATGAATATTTTTATGATGTTCTTCTGTACTATTAATGTCTACCACGGCTGCAATTATGTTTATTTTTTTTACCCTAAATATTGTTTATTTGTACCTTCATTTATTCCCTTGATAACGGAGGTTTTGTGTTTTGTTATCTTTTTCTAAGAAGTGGTTTTGGCTTCATTGATTCTCTTCATTTAATATTGAATTGCTATTTTATCAATAGCACTTCTTTATTATTTCTTTTCTTTTACCTTCTTTGCATTTATTCTTACTTTATCTAACTTCTGACCTAGTTTATTTTCCCATCTATTTGTATTAACATAAATATTTAAGCAAAACCTTTCCTTTTTTTTTTTTCTGTTTTGTTTTTTTCTCACTTTTTATTTCACAGGTGAAGATCTTTTCCTTTTCTGAATGGTTTTTCCTGCTTCCAACAAGGGTTAAACACTATTTTCACATTTTTCACTTCGGAATATTTTCTTACTTTCGTTATAAGTTTTCTTTGATACATGAGTTGGTTTTTTATTTAATTTCTATCATATTTCAAGGGTTTTCATTGTCATTGATTTCTAATCTAATTTTTAGTGGTCAAAGTATATAGTTGGTACGATATCAACTTTCTAAAATTCCTTTAGGAGTGCTATTGGCCTAGTATATAATCAATTCTTATAAATCTTTCATATAATTTGGGAAGGGGGAGTGAATTCTCTGGTTGTTTCTGTTGCAAGAATTATTACATTTAGCTTGTTTGTCTGTATGATGTTGTTCTTAACATTTAGATCTGTGCGAATTTTTGTCTGTTTGATCTATCACTGAGAGAGAATTGTGTTAACATCTCCATCTATCCTGTTGGATTTAGCAATTTTTGCTATCAGTTTTATTTGATTTTTGCTTTGGGTGTTTTGAACTTTAGTTTTGCACTAGTTTAAGAATTATTATACCTTCCTGTTCAATTGAAAATTTTAGCAGTGTGTAATGGCTGTCTTTACTACTAATAATGTTTTTTGTCTCAGTCTATTTTGTCTTAAGAGTGTTACAGCTATCTTCACTCTCCCTAAGTTGGCATTTGTTTAGTATATCTTTTTCCATCCATTTTGCACACTATCTTCAATAGCCTTACATTTCATATTAATATTTGTCTTTTTAGTAAATATATTTATTGTACCCATTGTACAGTAAATTTTACAAACATTTTATCTTTTCACAATTCCCTCTGATAGTAAAATATTGAAATTGGACTACAGATATGCCAAGAAGAGACAATAGTTTCTAGTCCTATAACATTTGGCTGTGAACCAGTTGAATAGATTAACGCACCTAGAAGGTCCTCCACTCTTTCCTTTGCTCCTTTCTTTTTCACCAAATTCTTTGCACTTACTAATCTCTCTTGCCAAAAGTGCTTTTGATTCATGCTTTCTTTGTCCTCAGATATGGGTTTAAATGTTACTTTCTTAGAGAAGCCTTCCCTACTTTATAGAAAATAGGTTTCCACCTGTATTATCTATTTTTGCACCCTATTTTTTTACCACCCCGTTACCTTTTGTATTAATTTCATCTATTCATTCATTCATTCAGTGTTTAGAGCAAATAGACTGTAAGTTCCACAGAAGCAGTTATTTTGTTTTTCTTGTTATCTATTGTAGTCAAAGTATCTACTAGAGATTCTGGCACACAGTAGGTACTCAATAAATATTGGTTGGAAAAATTAAATAAACCATATTTAAATAAAGGATGCCAATTTGAAGGAGGAGTCAATATCTGGGGAAATATTGAAAATGACAATCATGAGCAGAGATTGCAAATGCTCCCATCCAAAAATTTTCCAGAAGAGAAACACTTTAACCAACAGATACTGAAAATGTAGGCCCCATGAGCAAATTCATTCTCCCTCTGCCACCTCCTTGTGTTGTTACCCTGAGCAAGTTAATTAACTCCTCTGTGATAGTTTCTTCATTTTAAAGCAAGATAATAGAACTTCTTACAAGTGTTTATATAAAGACAAATGAGCAAATTCACATTAAGTACTCACAACAGTGCTTGCCATACAGGAAGTGTTCTAAAAGTGTTAGCTACTAATATTATTAAAGTCGTCTCTATTGAGAGATGGATACATTATCATGCTCTCTTAGCATGATGATGTTAATACATTCAATCAATCTAATTCCCCGTTGCTTTGATTCCCTATTCACAAAGGAATTTCCCAGTGATTGTTTTGCTTTACTTTTTATCTGCAAATAGGGAAAAAATAGTCTGGTCTCTTGCCTGGAATATATGACTGTTAGTTTCATTGTGAATTAATGAATTAATATTCTTATTATGAATTGACTTATAAATCTGTCCATAAGGGGAAATTATCCAGACAGGCTATTTAAACATAGAATATTCTGGTTCCCTATGTCGGTTATTTTGGTTAGTTAATTAATACGAAGCTTTATTCAAAGCCTCATGAACTTGAAAATGTAAGTGAATCTTAAGATATTAACCTGCTTTGGTAGTGTTGAGAAAAGCAGGTTGGACTACAGATTGGTGACTTTCTGGACCATGGTTCTCTCTCCTAGGAGAGAGTGGGCAGCCTCATCCCAGGAAGATAGCATATGATCTCCTTATGCCTCCCTATGCAGAGCTTTTTGCTCCTCTGCAATTTTAGAATCTAAGCTAATATCTCCATGTTACACATGGTGATGAAAGAAGTAACAAGTTTTCATAAGCATAACTGGCAGGACCTATACTCAGACTCCACTTTGAGTGACAGCAAAGGCTTCTCATTATATATACGCTTAGCTCCAGCAATAGTAAATAAAAGATTGATAAGAAAATTCTTACTTTGAAGATTAAAAAAAGTCATTTTAAATATTCAATAGTGAGAACTTTATTTTAAAAGGTTTGCAAAGACAAAGGAACATTTAAAAATATACAAACAATATAAGTAGACTGAAATGCCAGGACAGAATTCTACAATAAAGAACAATGCATTAATACCTACAAAAGGAGAGGACCACAAATAGATTTAAAAAACTACTGAGGAATCTGGAAAACTGTAATAATAATACCAAATAAAGCTTAAGGACTGTGATATAAAACTAAAGATTTACTTGAATGTGATTTAGAAAGAAAGAAAAAACAACATTCTTAAGAATGCTTATATAAAAAGGTTACCATTAAAAATAAATTCGAAGAAATTTTTATAGCATCCCAAAGATTTCTTCTTTTCCTATCCCACCATTGTTCTTCTTCATTGTTTTCTTTCACAGCCCTATTTCTGGTTTTCCTTTTTTTCTTCCCAACATGGATCTTTTAGCAAATGTTAGACAGTCAGAATAGTCTTCTATAAACATCACTTTCATTAGAAGACCATCTACTCTTGTCGTTCCTTTATTTTTCCTTACACTATAGACCTTCCCAGTATTAAATATTTCTCAAACTTTTCAACCTGAGTCTATTTGTCCTTTGGTTTTATATGTTAATTTTGTGGACATAGCTTATTTTTTGATATTTCATTAGTTTTTTAGAGTTTAATGCTTAAATAGATCCTTAAATAGAATTTTCCACAATAGGATACCACATTTTATGTAGAGTTTTAAGTTTGTGGTAAGACTAGATTCTTGTTCCAAATATAGTTAAAGAAATTGAGTTATACACAAATGTTAAAGAAAAAAAGTGGCTACCAATGTGTGCTAAAGTAATCATGAAGAAAGACAAAATGAAGGTCATAGTGGTAGAAAGAGCATTTTCAAACACAGGCTGACAGTCTTAAGACATTGGGCAAATTTCTTAACTCTGTTACCGAGTAGCAAAATGGAGTAAATAATGTTGAATTCATGTATACGATCACCTAGACACATGGGCATTTTTGCTTTATAAACAAATACTTTTGAGTAAAGCAAGGTTTTTTCGTACTTACCACTTTCCTGATTTCCATTGTCTTAACCAGATTGTAAATCTTTTGTATAAAGACATATTTCCCCTTCTTTTATGAACTTTTCAGTGAATGTTTTTAAGAGTGTCTTACTCTATTGAGAATAGGAAAATGTGAAATATAGATGGTACAGATAGAAGGAGTAATAAATATAATCTCTAAGATACAGTCTAAGAAACAAAAAGCTCTATTTTCTACTATTATATCAATTAAATGACAAAGACAATCACTGAAATATAGTAAAGTAATTTTAGATCATATTTCAAAAATTGTCTACATTGTATTACATCTATTCATAGTCTATAAAAGTTTAAAAAATATGCATTCCACAATACTACTGGATGGAATGCATTGCTCTACTAAAAGTTAGAAATTTCTGTAGGTAGTCTGTCAATGTAAGCAAATGACAAGTGATTCTGGTTCTAATGTCAGCCTTCTAATCACCACAGCTAATCAGTCCTGGCATTCTCATGGTTCAGTGGCCAGCAATGGAGTAAATGGCCAGTCCTTGGCATTAAGGAGTTAAATACTCCTTAGTCCACACTTTGAAAAGTTTTGCTCCATGCCCTTTTAGACAATGACTAGCTGTTAAGCTCAAAACTAATTAACATTTCAAAAACTAGTGTTAATCGGTATTAGGAAGACTCTAGGGAAACACTTCCCTGCAGAGACCCTTTTTTCCTTAGCTTTAAAGCAATAACTTCTAAATTATTACTTTAATTTTAAGTTGTGTTTGGCACATAGTAAACAAACCTGAAAATCAGTAAGTGAAAGAAATAGAATCCAGGTTGGTCCCTTATTTCTTACTCTAATAGAGGCAGCCTCTACCTCTCTGATTGTACTTGCTTATAGAAACCAATTCTAGCATCTGCAATAATCTTAGTCTTTAACGTGGGTCACTAAACTCATACCCATAGAACATATAAGTGGGTACAACTTAATCTCTTACAGCATTACTCTATGACTGCTGCTATTTGTGGATTTAGAAATAGGGCCGTAAGACTGTCAAGTTCTATGAGATTAAAGTAATCTGATTTAAAATTTTATATCTAAATTTGGAAAGGGTCTTTGCAACCAGAATTCCTACCATTGCTTTATTTTACACATGTAAGCACTGAGGCCCAAGACCAGAGAAGTAGCTACAGGTCAATAGGAGTTTAGAAAATCCACTCACTACTTTCTTCACTGATGACTATTTGATCAAATGATGGTAATCTTGTGTTTAAAATTCCAGTTTCATTTAGCTGGGCTATGTAAATAACAATAAACCACTTTTTTTCCCCAAGAACTTCTACATGTAAGGTATTGTAAAAGATTTATTTTTTTCCCATGGACATGTTCAGAAGGTAACATACTCTCTGGGTAGATGTAAATTTGTGTAAAACTTTTAATAGACACTTGGCATATTGGATCATATGTGGACTCTGTACTCTTTGAGCTCATGTCCTTGTTCTTCCATTTGATAACGGTGTGTTCTTGCAGCGAAGGTCATCCTGCTGTTTTTGTTTTCTCATCTGAGAAAAGGGAGATAGATAATAATGCTACTTACTTCATGCTCACTGTGAGGCTAAAAGAAGATAGTGTGCATACTCTTGCCTGGCATGTAATAAAAGTTTAATAAAGTACTAAAATAGATAAAGAGATATTTAGATGGCAAGAAGGTCAGGACCAAGTGGGAAAAAAATCAGCTCATATCATGGGACATTGAAGTACTATAAGATGCCTCTGAAACCATGGATACATTTATGGGGGTACTTTTCCTTTTTGTGGTAGTTTTATCAAAGAAGCTGCATGTAACAATATAGATATGAAGTGACATGTTCCTTGTTACCTTGCCTTTAAAAAAAATGAAATAAGTGGTTCCAGAGAGTTCATGGGAAAAAAAAATAATCTGAGAAAGGACCTCATACCTGTGAAGGTTTCAAATAGTCACAGTGAGAGTGATGGAAGTCATCACTGACACTTTTTTTAACCTTACAGGCTGCATCTCACAAGCTGAGTAACAAATATAATCTTGAAGCCTATAATGATTTGAGGTTGTGAGGAAAGCGATACTGAAGACGTCTGCTTTGGTTCGCACTCTGCACTCATCTTAAAGCCCTCTGTGAATTGTCTTTCTTCCTGGTAGTCCAAGTCTCTGCATTGCCTTAATGGAAACTTGAGAGCTTTGCAATAATTTTTTGCACTTAATGGCATGCTGTCCAACCAACTTCCAAGAACGTTTGGTTTGGCCACCCAAGCCAAAACAACGTTTCCCCAAAATTGAACTCATTACTGACATAGGAAGAGCTCTTTGGATTTAAGTGTAGTTAAGGAAAATTCAGATTGCTCTCTACCATTGTTTAAAGGGATTTTGCCAGTGGTTTTACACCCAGTCATGAAATAACAAAGGTGAAAGAAAGAAAGGGTAGTGGCATTGCCCATCATTCCTCTTTTCTTTAGTCCTAATAATTAGAAGAGGCAAAACAACAAAAATTGAAAGATGGTATTCACTTCTGCCTTCATATGGAGTTCTTTGAGGCCTGAAACCCCACTAACCTCATCTGCCCTTGAATATCTAGGGCCCAGTGTGTTTGAGTGTCACACAGTAGAACTCTGTAAATAATTACGATTTCTGTTTACTTTCTGCATTCATGCTATCTAAGAGCTTAAGGCGTAGATCTGCTTCCCGTATGTGTAATAACTGGAAGGCCAGGAAAGACGGGGAGTAGAGGAGGACGGTAGTCTTTTCTATTAATAGTTGAAAAGCTTCACGTAAATTCCAAAGTGTTGTTGCTCTTGGGTAAACTTGCCTCCTGATGCTCAGGTAGTAGGCAAAAGCTGGCTAAGAAAGGATAATTTAGGAGGCAGAAAGGATTATAGAAAAATTTCAGAAATGTAGGAATTAAAGTATATGAAACCATAGTAAGAAAAGATGGTCTGATTGTGTAGAATTCTGTGCACATTTAGAAAAAAGCATTCAAGTTGAATAAAATTTGTTTTTTAACATAAAAAAGTAACTGTCTAGGATAGCTTTTGGGAGAAAGCAAATTATAGGCATGTCATATGAAGTATGTGGTATGTATAATATGATCACAGGATATTAAAAAGCACGGTTTTATATATATAGGAAAATAATGAATGCCACAAATGCTCAAGAATGTTGATCTCAGTGGAAAGACATGATACTAAGGGAAGAGAGACTTTTTTCTTTCTATGTAATGCATACCTGGAACATTTGAAATTAGCAGCCACTTTGGTTTACTTTTCTAGTAAGACAGTGGTGAAAAACACAAACTGTATCTAGACTCGTGGAGATCAAACATTGTCTGTTCTGATTACTAGCTAGTATTTAATATCTGCATGCATCTGTTTCCTCATCTGTAAAATTATGATAGCAATTCTAACTATATAGAATTTTCAAGGTTACATGGAATAAAAGATGCAAAATCCATCCAGTGACAACTGGCACAGCAGCCTATAAGGGTTAATTATCAGTTGTATGTATCATTGCTGTTTAATCAGAAAAATCAGCAAACATTTAAAAAGACCAAAACTACACTTGAGAAAGATCTGAATGAAAACGTTATTTTTTGAGTCACTTTATATAACATCTATTAGGTTTAGCCTGCATTACCTCTCCCTAGTAAGAGTTTCTCTGACCTTTTTTTCTAAATATGTTCCCTTGTTTTTCACTATCCCGGCATCATGTTCATTTTCTTCTTAATGTGTCTCATTTTATCATTAACTACATATTTGTTTATTTGTTCATCTTTTACCTGTCTTGGGAGAGTGTTAACGCCATGAAGACAGGGAGGACACTGCATAACACTGCAGCACAGCTCTGTGTCCCCAGTCCTAGCACTGTGTCCAGCCACACATACTACACAGAAAATTAATAGTTGAGTCAGTGTTCTTTGGCTTCACATGATATGAACCCAATTCAAATTGTCAGAAAAGGATCTATTAACTTGGGCGACCAACCATGGAAAAGTGTGGGTATGGTAGGCTCCACTGCAGCCTAGATTCAGGGATGTCCCACTGTCCACACGCTGTCCCTCTTTCTCTTTACATCTCTTTGCCTTTGGAAGACGTGTTTTGTGTTGCAGGGACTACGAATGCTAATACCACTGAGACTACATCCTCACAGCTTGTCCAAAAGGAAATAGAGAACCTGATATCAGCCAAGCCTGGGTCACATGCACAATGCTTGGTGGGAGTGAGGTGTGCAGATTAGAACCCCTTGAACCCAGGAAAGCCAGTGCTGTTAGCAGGCTAAAAAGCAAAGGAATGCTGGAGGGAAAGGGGAAAAAAATAGCTTTCCATAAAGTCAATAATGTTAATTATACAAGAGTTGACAGCATAGTTACCTTCAAACTTTTAAAGCTACGAGTATTTTCAAATGGTTTTTCTTAAGAAATAAAATTTAAATGTAAATCTGAGGCCACTTTTGCATAATATAAACAAAAGATTTGATTGCTGAGGTATGGCTAATGTTAATATATTCACATATTTGGGACAGTGGAGATGAATGTAAACCACTGATACCGCCAGCCCATTCCTCCATTGTGGCACAAAAGCAATTGCTGAATGACGAATTACAGAAGTAATTGTCATGGGCCAAGGTTCTGGATAAGGAAATATGTCATGGAAGCATGCAAGAAAAAAATAGATAAAAACTGATTCTTCCCTAGCAATCTCTATGATAAAAGTGGCATAAAACCCCCATATTGTATCAAAAATAAAATAACATAGAATTTTGTATTCTTATTAGATTCTATTATATACTTATTATTTAGAAAAGCAGCTCAGGAACTTCCTCTAGATAAAATATTATTATTATTGAATTATGTTTAAAAGAAGTGGTGCAATATGAGGCCCATCTTTCTTTTCTTTTTCTTTATTGTTTTTACTTTTTATCCGCTGCTCTTCCACCTACTATAGACATAAAATTAACGAGTCTGGATGGTTGAATTGAGAAATTAGTGCGATTTAGCTTTTCACATTTCTAGAAAATTTTTTTTTTAATTATCAGAATTAAAGACGGTTGCCTTTGAATGCCTAATGTTTATAATGAAATTAGTTTGGTTTTCAGTCTTACAATGTTATGTAAAAATTTGTGTGATTTTTGTACTTGATAGTACACATAATATAAAAAAATAGTTATGACATAGAGAGATGTGGTGAGCACTATGAAGGGAAGGGGCAGGCTTGAAATGTATTTGGGGATGGGTATTAGAGGTCTCAATGAGGGGTGGGAAATCCTCTAAAACTGATTGATGTGAATAGCTGTACAACTTGGTAAATTTACTAATAATTAATTGTACACTTAAATTGGAGTAAAGGTATGATATGTAAATTACACTTCAATAAAGAAAAAAAAAATAGTTATGAAAGGTGAAAGTAGACTTGGTTTTTTCCATGACCTATGAATGGACATGTACAGAGTCATTAACTGATGGAGGAGTTTTGCCAAGGAAAATCTTCTACTGCTTTGATAAATGCAGATGATGATTAAGTATGTGACATTGTTCCCATTTATTCAGTACTGAATCAATCAGTGCCCAAGTCAGCCTGATGCAATGGGCTACTCTAGATGTGGTCTTCTGAATAAGGCAGAGTGTTAAAATGAGGTCATGACCACTTTTCATGGTACTTTTTTTGCTTGGCTACATTCCAGCTTCTCTAATTAAAGTCTGTCTTTCTAAGACCCCTTTACAGTTTTAATTGGGTATGTTATTTCTTGTGAATTGTATGGAATTGTTATTCACTGTCATAAGCAGTGGCTGTATTTCACCATAGAGGTGGTTGCATTTCATCATAGGGATCAAAGGAAGGGAAACATGAATATAACTTTTTTAAGAGCACTTTGCGATGCTTTGAGCTCTTTGGAAGAAAGCACTATAAAGGAAAATAATGGTGTTCTTAAAATGTAAAGTATTGCTATTATCACTTGTTAAAGAAAAGCTGGAGATGGAGAATGTGTTTTCTGGTGAAGTGTAGGGAAAAATTATTTTACTGTTTCAGAAAAAGGACATAAATATGATTATTATTTGCAGATTTATTGAAAAAATTTGTTGTCATATCTGAAACATTTCTATATTATCTGTGTTTAGGGAAGATGTTGGAACTTCTAAGCCTTTCTCAGAAGACATTCTGTGCTAGTTTCTTAGTGCTAAGAAGGCTAATACAAATTCCATAAGTTTGTATGTTAGCTAAGGTTTTATTTACAGTTCATTTTCTCTTTCTTCCATGCAGATTGACAGTCTATATTGTACAAATATACTCCTAGACAAATGAAATTTTCATGTCACACAAAGCCTTTGTTTAACCTATTTTTAGTTTAACCAATTAGTTGAGTCACTCCTCTTTGGGTGGCACACCCACATGCACACATGAACACACACAAAATAATAGTCTCATAGCACAATGGTAGGATGGAGGGAAGAGGAAAAAATAGCTTTTTATTCCAGACATATTAAGCAATACACTATTGGTTATTTTGTATGTATTTATATTTTTGGAATCAAGAAATGAGATTGATTTAACAGAAAACAGTAAAATAGAATACATTACATTTGTGGGCAAAAAAAGAAAGAGAAAGGTGAGTAGATATGAGATGGAAACATGCTTACTGTGAATAATTAATTCAATGATACATATTTGGTACAGGTAGATCCCTCAAATTGGCACTATGCATTTTGATAATTAACACAAGACAAAACAAAACCTTAGTTGCATAGTTTACTTTATCTCTGGGATAAAATACAGATTGCTCAGGAATATGAAACTATTCCTGTTCTTGCAACTATCTGGGATGATTTTTCCTCCATGGGATTCCCACAAAGAAAACACTGTGCAATTGAACAACAGCCTCAAAAGCACCCTTATTGGAGACATGATGATTTTATCAGGGTGGTTTATTGCAAAGACCTTAAAAATAAATGTATAATATTGTGTAAAAATGCAACACCATCCAGTAGAAGATTTTTGGTTATGGCTAACCAGACTACACATAGTATAATTCACTTTTGTGCCACACTTGTCTGACTGCTAAGTTCGTAATTTTCACTTCACTATACTGCACTGTCAGATATGGCAGCATGGCACTCAGCATAATGCTGATTATACAGTGACTTGCGAATAGACAGAGCTGTCTTACTATGTAAATTGCATGTGTTTACATATACAAAAGTACACATGCATAAAAATATCTAGTATAAAAGAATACTCAGTAAGTTTCTATATCCTGTTATATTTTTCTTTGTGACATATCACAGCTCCCTGAAAAAAAAATTCATGTATGTGTACACACACACACACACACACACACACACACACACACACACACACGTCTCAGGAGCAGATTTCAATTAATCATAATATTGATTCTTAATATACTACTATTATATCTTTGGTCCTTGCATGGTTCTCATTTTCACTCATTCATTCAGCCATTTGTTCAAGATATAATGAACACTCCTAAACTCAATATCCTACTCCTACATCTAAAACATTAAAAATATGTTCCAATAATAGGGTCTTTCTTTTTCTATCTTCCTGCTTTCCTCAGAGACAGTTAACCACTATCCTAAATTCTGTGTTTATCATCTTCTTGCTTAAACACACACACACATACATGTGTGAACGATGATTTTTTTAATTAAAATTGTTTTTGACTTTATAAAAATCTTTGTACTGAATGAAATAACCCGTGGCCCACTTCTTGCACTCAAGTCCATTTTATCCATGTGGTTGCAGGTAGCTATAGTTATTTTTTTCCTATATTGCATAATATTCCATAGGATTAATATGCCAAATTTGTTTTTTCTGTTTTGTCTATGGTAGTTTCCAATCTTTTGCTATTATTAACAGTGGAGTTATGCACATTTATGTGCACAAGTCTCGGTGTAAATGTGCAAGAGTCTGTCTTGAGTGTGTACCTAGGAATAGAATTGCTGGGTCTTAGGTTATGTTCAACTTTACAAGGCAAAAACAAATTGTCTTCCAATCATCAGTGCTACCAGCCATGTTCAAGATATCTTTTTAGCCTATAGCATCTCTAATAGTATAAGACTTCTTAACATTTGTCAAATCAATTAATGTAAAATGGTACTTGATTTTGGTGACATTTTATAATTTATTTGTTACTTGATCATTTATTATCTGTTTCCTTTCACTATAATATAATCTTCAGAAATCCTAGCATTTTGTCTTTCTTATTATTTTATCATTGAAAACTATCATAGTGTCTGATACGTAAGACACGTTCAATGAATAATTGTCAAATGAATTAATATGAAGTTATGCATAGTTGATTTATAAAATTGATCTTTGGTCCCATATTCATATATGAGAAAATATGTATATAATCAGGGCAAACAGTAAATCCCTAACAATCACTGTTTATGATAAAAGCAATCACAGTCCATAGTCTATTTGTTCACCTTTCATATTAATATGCATATACATATGCATCAGTTGTTTTAACATCTCTAGTTTGCTTACTCAGTCTTCTTTGTGCATTTCCCTGGACAGAAAAACTATGAGATCATTTAAATTAAAAATTCTGAGCGATACTACTAAGACCAAAGATGAAATTTTGCCTCAAAGGTATCTATAAAACACACACACACACACACACACACACACACACACACACACTCTATATCAATAAAGAAGTTACTAGTTCATGGTTGGTTCACTGAAGACCTGTAGTACCTGCCACTCATTAACACAAACCATTTTGATACCTGCTTACATAATTATTTAAAGACATCTCAGAGTTTTACAGTACTCATTTATCATTGTAGCCAAAAAGTCTATATTGAAAATAATTATTTGTGAGAAATTTTACAAAATAATTTTTCATTCCTGCTCTATAAGTTTTTATTCAGTTAATACAAAATGAAATGTTGCTGAGTCAATTTTAGTGAGCTTTGAATACAGATTCTCTGAGGCAGCAGTTCTCAAAGTGGGGTTTGAGTAACTGTAGGATATCTTAGATTCTTTTGGGTATTCAGAAGGTCCTCCCTTTCAACTATATATCTATGAGAGGACAGGTTGTTTTCATATCCTTTATCTAAAGTAACTTATTGCAACAGATTGAATGCTGAAGCAGATGTAAGAATTTAATTATCTTTTATAAGCCCGACATTAAAAAGTTTTTTGAAAATATAAAGTGATGCCATTCTTTTCATTATTTTTTCTTGTGGAAAATATAATTGTTTTTATGAAACATATTTTGCTAAGATTTAATGAATTTATTATTATTTTTAAATAAATTAATAGTTTCAAAATTTCTAATATGGTAACCATCAATACATATAATTCATCTAAACAAAAGCTCTTTGCAAGTCTCAATATTTTTGAAGAATATAGACAAGTCCTAATACTGAAATGTTTGAGAACTGTTGCTTTTGGGGGACGCATATTTTTAATGTATAATTATAGACCCAAGGAGGTCCATAAGATGTCATAAAATATGAGATAAATAATTGTGCTTATCCTTAATAAAACATCGCTGACATATTTATTCATTCATCAAAAATACATGGAGCTCCTACTACTTGTCAGGTACAGTGGCAAGGTCCTAAGCAATTGAGATATAATGATGAAAAGTGAATACATAATGCTTTCCCTTGCAGAGTACAATTGGCTTAAGCTGGTAATTACAAGCAGTTTAACAGCTATGAGATCACGTAAGAAGAGTTTTAATCCATCAACACTGTTATTTAAATTGCAATTAGAATACCTGATATTATGGAAAAGCAGAGTTACTGAATGAAGTGGGATGGATAAGCATGTTTATTTAGTAATACACGTTTATGTTCTACTCCTCCTTACACAACATCATATAAACATTTTAAAAAGTTTCTTTAAAAAATCAGACACGCTAATGTGTTTGAAAGAATTATTTAAATGTAATTCATTAAAATAAGTAAAATTGGAGAGCCACATAATTATTTTAACAAGAAAACTTCAGAAAATAGCATGTGAACAAATAATAAGCAACAGTGCCCATTAGGATTAGAAGTTTAATGAATATTTTTTACCCTAGTTAGATATAGTCAAATACACTGGTATTTCTCACTGATTGTTCCATATAATGGGCTGGTAATAGCTTAATTCCTTAAAAGTAGAATATTTAAAAATATAAATATGATGACATGATGTCCTACCTACTGACCTATAAATGAGTCAAAATATAAATTTTTGGCCAAAATAGTCTGAAAATAAAGACATATATAAAATATTTATAAGATAATTCTGAAGCTAGAAAACAAAGCACTAAATTAGAAAAGAAAAAAGAAAACATATCTTTTGTTAAATATATTCCTAGATATTTGATTTTCTTTGGGGCTATAGTAAAAGGTATTGCGTTTTTGATTTGAGTTTCAGCTTGACTATTCTTGGCATATATGAATGCCTCTGATTTGTGTATATTGATTTTATAACCTGAGACTTTACCAAATTCGTATATCAAATCTAGGAGTCTCTTGGAAGAATCCATGGGGTTTTCTAGATATAATATCATATCATTGGCAAAGAGTGAAAGTTTGATCTCTTCTGTACCTTATATAAAGAGAATTATGAAACACTAAAGAAAGAAATTTTAGAAGATGGAAAAAGATGGAAAAATCTACCTTGTTCATGGATTGGTAAAATCAATATTGTTAAGATGTCAATATTACCTAAAGTGATCTACAGAATAAATGCAATCCCCATTAAAGTACCAGCACCATTCTATAAAGACCTAGAGAAAATAATTCTTCACTTTGTATGGAACCAGAAAAAGCCTTGTATAGCCAGAGCAATCTTAAGCAAAAAGAATAAACTGGGAGGCATCAGTCTGCCAGACTTCAAGTTGTACTATAAAGCAATAATAATCAAATCAGCCTTTTATTGGCACAAGAACAGAAGCATTGGTCTATGGAACAGGACTGAGAGCCCAGAGATGACACCATCTGCATATGGTAACCTAATCTTTGATAAACAAGAAAAAAATATTCACTGTGGTAACGAATCCCTTTTCAATAAATGGTGCTGGGAAAACTGGATAGCTACATGCAGAAAAATGAAACTGGATCCCTACCTCTCACCTCTCACAAAAATACACTCATGATGGTTAACAGACCTAAACCTAAGGCAGGAAACTTTAAGAATCCTAGAAGAGGATGTTGGGAAGACCCTCTCAGACATCAGTCTAGGAAAAGAATTCTTGAAGAAGACCCCCAAAGCAATCAATGCAGCTATAAAAATAAACAAATGGGACCTGATCAAATTAAAAAGCTTCTGCACAGCTAAAGAAACTATCACTAGAGCAAATAGACTACCCACAGAATGGGAGAGAATATTTGCTCTTTACACCTCCGACAAAGGTCTGATAACAAGAAT
>CAUYRT010008130.1:0-11758 GCA_963574885.1 Lepilemur ruficaudatus
CAAGCAGCTCAACCTGAGGCAGAAGAGGAGCAGGGCCCAGGCAGCCTGGCCACATCCCCTGCAAGGAGGATACTCGTCCTACATCTCATGTAATCCACACAGCAACATGATGAGGTTATTATTGCCATTTTGCTGAAGATGAAACTGAAGGTCTGAGAGCCTTTGTAGTTAATAAGCGGTTGAGCTGCAACCTGAACAAAGGTCATTTCATAGGAAGGCAAGTGACCCACTTCCCTGGCCTCTGAGTAATGCACCCCTGCCTCCTTGCCTGGGAATGTAGCATGAAAAACAGTGAGAAATCCATGACTTTCACTTATTTTTTATGATCCAAAATTTTATTATGGGAATCTGGCCTCACATTTGCACATATTCCTACATAGCAAGAGCTTAATTTTCTTGATTAGCATAAAAAGACCCCAGGAAAAGTTCATTCCCAGCTCACGTATCCTGTGTTGAGATAGGATGTTAAGAGAAACCTCATAGCCCACGCCTGAGTCATTAAAATCCAAGAGTTTGAACGGGGCAGGTCCTAATTCTTCAACTGAGATTTCTTTGCTCCACTAAGTTCAATCCATGCTGGACTTATTAAAATGTCCTTTCAGTGCTTAGTCTGAAATTACCCACTTTTACAAATTTTCCCATTACACAGATCTATAGCCCTTTGGAAAATGAATTGCATTTGGTGGTGGTGGTGGTATGTCTGTGATTTTAATATTATTATACAATGTGTCATGATTAATCAGTGTTTGAGAACCATCTAGCTCTGAGCTAGATTACAAGTAAATAAAAATGGACTTTATGTCTAACTTCCACCTCCATAAAAAAAAAAAAATCCTCTGAAATAGAGATGACAGAAACAAAGGAACGGCCATGCCTGAGCCTGAGAACGTGGAAGGTTTAAGTGAGGTACTTAATATTCATCTGGTATTCATTGCAATAACATCAATCTTACCAAATTCTCCTGGTATTAATGTAGATGTTCTGCATTTAATATATACTTCCCGTGGAATTTCATTGTAATTGAGCACTAAATGATGTTCACTTATGGTAAAGTGGCTCAGAATTTTTTGTAATAAATGGGTTTTAGTAGAATAGAAGATCCCAGATTCATCGCTGAGTCTATATTAGACTCTTTATGTCTAATTGTCATTGACGGTCTTTACTGTATTATTTCCAGACAGTTCATAATTTCCCCAGCTGAACAAATGATGATTTGTGAGTAGAGTAAGACAATGACTGGATTATGTGGTGCCATTGATTTTTTTTTATTGCTCTTGTTTCACAAAATATCTTTTAAAATCACTTGAATCATCTCTGTTGGTGTCATTACTAATGGCTGTAGAATTATAAGGGGGTGTCTTATGTAGTAACAATGATAGTAAAAATTTGTTGAGTGCTTACTATATACTAAACACCCTGTTAAGGTAGATGCTTAACATTCATTAGCTCATTGGAACCTCAGGACACCACAGTAAGTTCGATTACCGTTTGTATTTTAGCTAGGTAAGTTGGGTATGGAGGTGTAAGGAATTTGTATGAGGTTATACAATTAGAAAGAGGCAGAGCTGGGGTTCATATTCAAATCATCCTGGTTTTAGGCCTTAAAGTCCATGCTTTTAGCCACTGCTCCAGATGGCTTGTATGTGTGGTTAATTGACATATAGACCTGGAATTCCCTGTAAGTAGAGCAAGTGATGAACTCTGGACAGTTGAGAATTTTCAGCATTTCTTTATCACTAACAGGGTAGATTTGTTATGATAGCCCAAGAAGTTGATCAAGAGCTAGCTTCCCCTCTTAAGCTCAGGGATGATGAGGAGCTGGTGTTTTGAGAGAATATCTGTCTGAAAATGAGGCACACAATGATTCCATGAAGTGAATAACTGGTGAAACAAACAAATGACACAGACTGTATTTGTTTGCATGGAATCAGTTTTACTAGTTAACCCTGGGGTTGGAGCACATGGCTGTCAGAGCTGAGGTTGAAAGCTCTCTGTGGGTCGCACTGCTCAAGCTGCCCATGCTGAAGTTCCAGGAGACCCCACACAGAGGTTGCCCCAATGTTGACACTAACTAGCTGATGGCCTTGCCAATGCATCTTGACTTCTCTCATCTGCAAAATGAAGGGATTGAGTTGAATTATAGACTTTCAATCCTATTTAGATTGGCATTGTAGGTCTTTCTTCCAAAGAATTAGAATGCAGACTTCTAAGATGCAAAACAAATGAAAGCAGAGAATCTCTGGTTGAAATAGGTGCTGTGCTCATCCCATCCTAGTCTAGAGAATTCTTGGGCCTCCTTGTCCTGGCCCAGATCCCTTGATACCCTGGTAGATATCTCAGGACTAGTCTGGAAAACCTCTGGACTGCTAACTCACACTTCCATAGCCACTATATCCAGATGTAGAGTACACCCAGAGAAATTGGTCTGCTTTAATTTTACGAGCAGTGGGAGTTGAGCCACTGATCAGTTTCCTTTGCCACGGGGTCTCCCAGACTGAAAGTTCACCTAGGGCAAAGGTATGAGAAACTAAGGCATGTGTTTTGCATTAACCACATTTTATCTTCCCACCGTTTCATTTTTCTTTCTTCCCTATTTCCAATGCATGCAATTGTGTGTTTTATGCAATTCTGCAAGCCATTCTGTTTTTTTCGGGGGGGCAAGGTGGAAATCAAGGTGAAATCAACCAACTAACAAAAAACTCCCCCAGATCTTTTCTGAATTCCATGCATAAAATGTGTTGTTAACTTCTACAAATTTTGCAGTTCAGAGCTCAGAACTTTCTCAGGGAAGCCACTATAGTGGTTCTCACCTTCACACACATCAGTGCTCTGTTGCCACCCTTATTATACCTGTGCTCTCCCTTTCCTGCATTTAGCACAGCTTGTGATTATGAACTTGGGTGATTATTTGATTCAGCACTAAGCTGAATTTTTAAGAGAGGAAGCTGAAAAGTTTGGGTTGGGGTCCAATTGGTTTGGAGCCATCTAAGGTGTTTAAACTTCACCCTGTTAAGTTACAGAGTTACATAGACACACAGTAGGTCCTCAGATAACCATGAATGTTTGCAGGAAACAAATGAATCCTTAGAGACTTAGCAGGAGGCTTCCTATTGCCACTTAAATCTCCACAATGGGAAAAAGCAGTTCTTTATTGTTAATGCCAACACCTCGGATAATATACTTTTTATCTCTGCTCATAATGGTATTGTAGATAAATTCCATAAATCAAATCTCAGCAGTAAAAAGGTTAATAAGTTTATGTTGTATAATTGAAAGCCATATTGGTGATTAAAAGGATTTTATATATCAGTTTTCTGGGTCACCAACTAATTATTTTCAATGGCCGGTAATAAAACATAACACTATGCCTGGCTAGACACTGCAAACTGTCAGATGTTAAATCGTGTAGAAAGTACTTGAGCAGGTTACCTTAAGTTGGCTGATCTTTCCCTTGGTATGTGAAGTCATTGAAATCTCTGCTGTTTGTTTTGTGCCAAGTGTTCTTACATGATGCTTTGGGGTCCCCTTCTACCACAAGTAAGCAAGCTAGGCAATCCCCCCAAATGGAAAAGACATGTTAAGCTCTGCAGACCCCAGAATAGCTGTAATCATTCATGTTTAATGCACTTGGCAATAATAAGCAGTTTTCCTTACAAGATCATGGCTGCGGTATGGCACATACTTGGCCATCCTTGCTCAGAATAGAGGATTTGCAAAGGAACGGAAAAGTGTATGACCTGGAGTGGATTAACATTTCTTGACCCTCTAAAATATTCCAGGAATAGTGCTTTGTGATTTATATCCACTAGAGTCCACTAAGGTAGGTATTGTCAACTCAAGATTAGCAATGGGAAAACTGAGGCTTAGAAAGGATGGGAATTGCCCAAGGTCATGGCTACCAAGCAGGAGAGCCGTTGTTCAAGCTTGGGTCTTTCTGATGACACACACAAGCGATTCCACTATTGAGTTTTATATATGTTTTGTGGCATAACATCAGAAGACATACACAACAACAATAGCAACAACAACGTTAAAATGGTTATGGGTTGGCTCTGAGCTTAATTTAGGATATTGGAGGTTTGTGCAGCTAGGGGTGGTAGAAACAAGGTTGCTGCATTGCCTGAAACATGTTACATTCTAGGCAAGTGATGCCTCCTGGAGTGGTGCAAGGCAGCTGACGATGTGTATAGGCCAGTCTTCCAGTTTTGGAGGCTGCATAAAGGTAGATGGAAATGAGCAGGGAGCAGACATTGGGTGGGAGGTGGGGGCCCTGGGGGGGGTGCGGAGGGTGCGGAGGGGAAGGGGCAGGATTTGTTTCCACTCCTGCTGTTATTCCTTACCAGTGGGCCTAATGTGTCACTTAGCCAACATGCTATCACTTCTGGAATTCGTTCAAAAGAAATATATTTACAGGGTTTATATCAGCAAAGAAACATAGTCATTGTGTACTTAAGTATAAAGTAATGAGCTTGGCTTAAACCCACTAGATACAGTGATCAATATCCTTTCTTTAACGTTTGAATATGTCTGATTTTGCCCCACTATGAAGGAGGTAAATTAAAGTTGAAATCTTCCTTTGTTTCTCTAGTTCTTTTATAGGTTCTGGAATTGTCTTGCCAAATAGGCACTGTGCTGAGTCCAGTGTGTGTGTGTGTGTGTGTGTGTGTGTGTGTGTGTGTGTGTGTGTAAGAAGGAGGGGTTGGGAGGATTTGTAAAGTCATTCAATTGGGGCTCTGCAAAGTCTGTGATAAGAGATGAATTAGAAATCTTGAACTACATGGTCACTTTCATCAAAGGCAAAATTATTTGCGGATGAAGTATAGAATGAAAATTGGAAGGTGAATGCCATTGTCTTGGCTGCAGAGTGTAGTCCTTTAAAAGAATAGCCAGGAGCATCTGGGAGTATGACAACAGGTTCAAAAAACACATTTTGCAGATATGTTAATCAAACCACCAAACGAAGGAGACAGTCTGAAGGTGGCACTGGCCTGGGCACTCCCAGAACTCTCCATGGGCGTGGTAATTAAACTGAGGTGCTTTCTTTTCTTGGCATCCCGTGCTAGGAAGAACTGACCTAGCAGGGACTTTACGTTGCCGTATGCCATCAGGCAGTGTGTGAAGTGTATGAGGAGCCTCAACGTCTTCCTGGAGGAAAAAGGAAAAGTGATTAACCCAATAACCCAAGGAGAGACTGGAAAATATGCACAGAGAACAGGCAAATGAATCTCCTTTGGGTCAGAGTGGAGTGGTTCACATTGTAGGGGAAAGTTGGGCTTCTCATGTTACAGGGATTCTTCTTTGTGTCCATTTGTGACAAGAGCTTTCCAAAGATGAAAACTCCCTTAACTGCTCAGCCGTATTTTAGAAAGAAATATTAGGGGTAGGGTGAGGGGACGAGGGGTGAGGAGGGGTGCAGGTGGAGAAGAATGGAGGGACAGACTTGAAAGGGCAGAGGGAAAAGGGGAGACAAATATACTTCCATTAATATGGAAACAAATGGGCTTCAGATGGCTTGAGGCACAAGTGACATTTATCTTTAATGGGAAGCATATTTTGAATAAAACCAAGCGAGCACCATTCATCATCTTTCCTTCTAACATGCCTTAACAACGTGCATCAGGGCATCTGTGACTCATGTGGGGATTGTGGGCAAGAGCTAAGTCAGGAGGCAGGGCTTGTCTGGGCTCTGGGAGCACAGAGCTGGGAGCCCAGGGAGGGACGGCCTTGCCCCCAGCACAGTGAGCACACGGCTGAGGGTGCAGGGAAGCTAACGCAGCAATGCACCACCAGTGGTTTCCATGGAGGACCGCTTCTTCCAGGGAAAATCCATCTCTGTCAAAGCCATGTCCACTGCTGATGTCTCATTTTCATCCTCATAGGGAGCTGGTGCAAAGGAAGGCAGAGGAGAGCAGGGACTTTATTTATCCTGTGAAAGGCTGTAAAAATGGTACATTTGCTCCGGCCCATTCTCCTCCTCCAGGGCCCAGAGCTTCTTGTCAAGCTCTTCCTAACTCTGTCCTTCCCTTAATCAAAAGTGTTATGCCCTGTTTCTCTCTCTCAGCTCATCTGATTAACACAACCATTCCAGCAGGAGAATGTCTACAAATGTCCTGCTTCATTATCAGGTGATAGGCTAAAACTTCAACCGAGCTTGTTGGTAAATGCCATCCTAATCAAGAGAAGGCTTGGGTGGAGGAGTTTCAACCACTGTTGTAGGCAGGGCGGGAACTACAATGAGGTAAGTGGAGCACATGCCTTGGGTACAGAAACTAAAGGGGAGTAAAGAAAAAACCTCAATGATTAAGATAAATAATATTTTATTATAGTATTTTAAGAAAGAAAAATTAATGCAAAAAATACATAATGAACAAAATGGTAAAGTTTTAAATACAGAACCCATGGGCTGTGATTAGGGTTAGGAGGGTGAAGCGCTCATTCTCAGGGTATTGCAAGTGCCAGGTTGCATCTGGTCTTTATTTAAAACTTTGATAGTTTGTTCACGAGGGGTTGGGGCTGGTGAGACCATGATGGGCTGGCACCTGCCTCTCCAGCTCTGAGCCCGACCCCCTCTTGCACTCAGGAAGATTATCTTTCTGAATTCATTTTGTATTCTTATAGTAAATTCTCTTATGTAAGCTGAGTTGAATGGGGTTCTCTTTCTGGTGGCCAATAATCATCAGCTAAGACAGGAATAAATATTTGTTTCTTTCCTTTCCAATTTCACGGAGCCCTGTCAGAGAATCACAAAATCTTTTCTTCTGTTTCAAATTGTAAAGAGCAATTTTACAGCGGTAATAAAGGCTTTTCCTTTTAAATATATTACCTCTAATCCCATCCATATAACACAGTGGTTTTCATTTTCATATGTTCCTTTATAAGATCGGATCATAGTTTTATGTAGTCACAGTCATAGTGAACACATAATTTTGTATTTTGCTTTTTCTGGTGAACTTTGTACCAAAGGTTTTTGATGTTTTTGCATGTGGCTGGCTGTAGGCCATTCTGTTGAGTTTTTGGTTCCATATTTTACTTATTAAATCTCTTATTATTAGACAACTTATGTTGTCTCCAATTTTTCCATATAATAGATAATGTGAAAATGAATATATTCATCTATATGGATTTTGTTTCTTCAATTACTTCTTTAAATTAAGGTCCCAGAAGTCTGATTTCTGAGCCAAAGTCCATTGTTATGCTTCTGAATGTATAATTTGTGTTGCCATATAATTTTTCAACAGCATTTAGATTTTATGGGGAAAAGAATAGATTTAGAGCCAAAAGAATTTTTACCCATAAGCCACCTTATTTCAAATTTAAATGGGAGTGGGGAGTTATTAATCATTAAAATTTAATTTATTTATGTTATTGTTCATTTTCAAAATTGAGCCACTTATGGTAGAGTCCTATAGTTGCACCAACTACTTTTTCTCTCTCCACTTCATTTTGCAAACCAGAGGAACAATCATATTTTATGGTTTCTTTACCAAGAAAATATTTTTGGCACCTCTGATAATAACCAAATAATCCTTCAGGGTGCAAATTTAAATTGAAACGCTATATATACATAGCAGATATTTGACACAAAAGCATTTATTTTATTTTTTTATAAAAAGAAATATTGATATTATAACTCCAAGAAAGAATCAAAATCTTCTGTTTCAACTGTGGACATGTATAGTAACATGTAACACCCTGTATATACTCAGAAATTAAATACATGCAAATTAAAATCCAAAATCATATTTCACATGTCTGTGATTTATATTCACTGAGGCGTTTAAGGCTGCCTTAAACAAATAATAAAGACAAAAGAAGGACTGGAGGCCCCCAAAGTCTGCCTTTTCCCAAATTGGGTTAATGACTGAACTAAGTGATTAAACAAATATTCCTTCTGCATGGGTCATTATCTCTATGTAAGAGAATTCTATCAACATGTTCCCCCACACCAACATTTTGAAACATGAAACTCATTCTCAACTTAGATAAATAAGATGAAGGGAGAAAGCCCAAATGTGACCACTGAGAGGCCAGCATCTTAAAAGCAAATCTTATTCTGTCTATATCCATTAGCAGAAGTATTTTCATAAGACAGGGCATTAGGTCAACAGCTTTAAATCCCAAACTGCCTTTCAAAAGAAGGATTTTCTGGGGTAGACATGGAAACCGGAAGCAAATGAAAGGAAGGCATTTGGCACATCACAGAGATGAAGTCTCAGCTCACTGTAAGACCAGGGAAAAGCTAACGGATAACATTGGAGATGAACAGTGCCTTGAGATCAGTCTGTAAAATAACGCCTTTATCGTATAGGTGAAGAGTCAAAGGCTGCTCCATGGCTTGTGTACCATCACGTCATCTCACTGCCACATCGCTGATGGTAATGGGGTCTTCCTGGTGGCAGCCTCCATTCCTATCCCCTTTCTTCCTGTGTTACCCCCATCTCTGTTCTGAGAACCAATTAGGGGAGCCCTCATTCCAGGTAGTGCCATGCCTATGAGCAACTAATACTGACTGATGTGGCAGGACTGTGCCCAAATTCTCTTCCTCTGTCCTAGCAGGGTGGGACCCCCGCTGTTATTCACCAACTCAGTCTCTGTTCCTCTTAGTTCGCATTCTCCATAAAATATTTGGTGGGCTCTATCTGGCCTGTGAATCTTTTCTCTTTGGGTTAGGTTTGCACGCTGGTTCCTTCCAAAGGAGTTGGGCAGTCCTGAGGAAGAGGCAGTTGTCTGGACAGGTAGTCCAACGCCATGTCTACACAGTGAGCATCACTGAGCATCATCTTTTTGTGCCCTGTATTTTGATATGCACAGGGTCCTGGCACAAAACAGAATTCAGTTAGTTGTATCAATGAAGAAATTTTCAAGAAAGAACTGCCTGCAGAGGAATGGGCAGTGATAAGTGACCAAACAAGGGGTGTCGATCACCCTGAGACTAGCAACGGTGGGGAGCTGTTGCTTCTGGGGCTGAGGTAGAAAATGGAGGAAATAATGTTCAAGAGCCTAGTAAGAGCTGGAGCCCCAGTGGGTGGGGGGTTGACAAAGCTGCATCCATGGAGGATGCTATGCCGAAGCAGGGAGGGCAAGAGTAAAGAAGAAATATCCCTGCCTTCCTCTTACCATCCTGAGTTTCCCACCAGCCTCCCATTGGGCAAAGCCAAAGGGAAGCCAGCCAACCAAGGAGCCAGGATGTGGTTTGTGATGGTCAGCCTCCCTGGGGCACAGAGAAGAGCAAGCAGAGAATGGATTTGTGGAGTAAAAGGGAAAATATCAGCAACTATTTTTTTCTGCATATCTTCTTATCTAATCTTAAAAACAGTCCCACTTTATGGTTGAGGAAACTGAGGTAACTTGACAACCGGTTTTGAATCCTTTCCAAAATAAGGTAGATTATCAATCAGTAAACTCGCTCATGGTCACAGAGCCAGTGTGATGCTGGGATCTGAGCATGTCTCTTTGATCCCAAAGATAATAACAATTGTAACCACTTTGTAGTGCAGATGATATTCAGGCACTGTGCTAAGACATTCATGATTATTAGATCATTTAATCCTCACAACAGTGCTGGAGGATACATAATATCATTTTCTTCATTTTTGTCTTGGGGAATGGAGTTTTGAGGAACTTGCTCCAGTTCATATCATCATAGGGCCAGAATTCAAATTCACTTCTCTCTGAATCCAGACTCTGAGCAATTAACCACTTCACCATTCTGTGCCTTTTTCCAGTGCCTCACTGGTCTCCTAAGGTGCCCATGGAGAACAGAGTAACCCTCTTCCATGTGGGTGTCTAGTCACAGACCTGCAATCTACTTTTGTCTAAGGGTGCCAAGCTTGTGATGCCTGGTTCATCTTCAGGAGGCTCCTGGCTGTCATGAGAGGTCTTCTTCTACAGAGCGATAATAACTGCAAATGACACTCTCACCAATCTGCAGAATGAGCAGAAGGTCTATAATCTGCAAAATCAATGCTACATCCTATAAATTAATGGGGCCATGCAACTCATCCCGGATGAAATAGCCAATGAATGGCCTTTGAGACGGCTGGCTCACATTTTCTTCCCTGATAGAAGAGTGGTCCATATTTAGCAGGGAGGTAGGTTGTCCTCTTAATGAGCATACAGATTTAGGAGGGTATGTATGGAGCTGTGAAGGGGAAATGGGAGACCTGCTCAGCCAACCACATCTGCTGATCCTGGGGTGCCTTTGTTAGTTGGGCAGGTATTATTACCAGAATAGCACTTCTTGAAATTAATGTGCATACAAATCACCCACAGATCTTGTAAAAATGCAGATGTTGATTAAGTCTGGATTGGGGCCTGAGATTCTTCATTCATAACAAGTTTCCAGGTACTGCTGACATTGCAGGTCCCAGGACCACACCTTGAATAGCAAGGTCCCCGTATTTATCTTATTGCTGTAGTGATCTCAGGATTGGGATAGTGATTTATCAGTAGCTTTATCTGCGGCAGGGCTAATCTTATACGAGAACATTTCATGTCAGGGAAGTCACTGTCATTGTTACCAGACTCATCTTGGAGTGAGCATTGTTACTGTTACTCTTTTTTGAGGATCTCAATCAGGGCAAAATATTTGCAAACACCCAAATTGCATTCAAAACAGGCTCTTATTAAAAAGAAAATTTATTATTAGATATAGACAAAACCGTTAGACCTAATTTCAGCCACACAGGGATGGGAGCTATAAGACGCAATTTCTCTATCTTTGCTTCTTGCTGCCTGTCTTCACATTCCACTGCTTGCACACAGCCACCAAGGCTGCCCACCATGGATGGCCTTAGCAACCAAGTCTACGTAACCCAGAAGCCCATCCACTCACAGCTAACAGACTGTGCCTCTGAAGTCCTGATCCCAAATTCCCAGATGCCCATTGGTCTAGAGTCAGTCTGGGGTCCAGCCTGGGTCCAGTGGCAGAGAGGGACGTAGGCAGGATTCCATGGCCCAGAGGCCTCCAGGACTGTGGGCTCAGAGATTTCTAGCTCCACAGCAGGGAAGTGGGTGAATGGAGATTCCTACCACATCTTTCCCATGTCCTATTCCAGGAACTGCCCATTCGGTTACACTTCCCTTCATGATTTGAGAGGCCTGAGGAATAACCCCTTGCAACCTGTCTCCTCCTCTCCACTTAAGAAGTGTCCTTTGTTTCATGACTTCTCTCCTCAGGAGAATCGCACTTGGGAGGGTGAAGGTGTCCCCTTCTCTCAGGCTCCTCACAGCCAATCCCTGCACGTCTGCCCCACAGCTGCCGTTGCATAGCCAATCCTGGAAGAGGCGAAACTTTAAGGTTGATCATTTTCTGGATCCCAGGTCTAGGCTGGCCCACCCATAACGTCACAGGGCACCAAGCACCAGTTCTTTCTTTCTTTTTTTTAATCTGCTAAGCAAGTCGTTTTATTTTATTTATTTATTTCAGGAAATTGTGAGAGTACAAACATTTTGGTTACATTTTGTATTTTTGCCTCTCTCTAGCAAGGGTTAGAGGCATGCCCTTCCCCTCTACAATGCTCACTGTGTCCTTTAGTTGTGAGTTTACCTCCCCCACAACCCCTAATCCCTGGAGAATATTACTATCATGTGAGCACCATAGTCTTGATCAGTCAGGACCAGTTTGATGGCAAGTGCAAGTCTGTAAGCTTCTTGATCAAGAGTCAAGAAGATTCATTACACTCTTAGATTTTCATTTTGTACCTTATAAAGCATTGATTCATTTTTTGCTCAATTTCACTTCTAATCTGACTGTTCT
>CAUYRT010008131.1:0-16432 GCA_963574885.1 Lepilemur ruficaudatus
GGTGGGACATGCTTGAAAAGTAGTTGGGGAGCAGAATTAGGCGTCTCAATAGGGGGAAGGAATTCCTCTAAAACTGATTTATGTGATTAACTGTACATCTTGGTAAATTCACTAAAAATCATTTAATTGTACACTTAAAATGGAGTAAAGGCATGACATGTAAAGTACACTTCAATAAAGAAAAAAAAGTCATAAATTAGGAAATTAACATTGATTGGGAAAAATATATGTTTCCTTATTTATCTTTAAAGTAAGGAAGAGAAGCAAGACTAGACATTGTTTGGAAATTTGGATATCAATGTCTGCCAAAGCAATAGAACTAAGTGAGAAAAACTTATAAAAACAAGAGATGAAGACCGACTTATAGTGGACATGACTACTTTTAAGGTCATTTTTGTCCTAGGTTTCTCAGGAATAGCTTATTCATTTAGTCCGTAAGTATTTTCATTAGTGCCTGCCATGTGTTGGCACTGTTCTAAGTGCTTGCGATATATCAGGAAATAAAAAAATCTTGCCATTACCTATAGTTTTTTTATATGTATTACTTGATTTTAATAAAAGATTTTTATATATAAAAAAAGTGAAAAAAGTTTATGACTTTTTCTCTACCAGTACAGGATCCCCTACCATATTCCTCAAGAAAGTGTCCCTGATAATTTATAACCTCTTGAACACAAGGTCCAGGAAGCCCTAACCTCAGAGATGGGTCAGTTCATCATCATTTTACGCCAGAATGCCAGACATCAAGCTGCATTTCAGTGTGGTATGTTCAGTGACCCTGTAATCGCCCCTTACCTATTACACATAAATCAATTCCAGTGGAAGAAAGAGAATTTCATAGAATAGTAATGTCATTATGAATATCTCATTTAGCTCAATGAAAAGAAAAATGAGAAAAATGAAAAGAAAATATACTGCTATTCAGCAATTTGGTCAATGTGAGGTTTAGAAGTAATTGTTAGTTTTTTTAAAGAAATTCATGTAAAACAAATATTCAAAACACAGAGAAATTTTTCTCTCAGCAGAAATCAGAAAACATAAAACTCTAATGTTTTTAATAGAGGAAGTAATAAATTGGTACCTGAAACACTAAAACTGTTCTGATGAAACTAATACCTGTCTCTATTTAGAGCCTACCAAACCCAGTCCACTTTGGTGACTGAGATTAGGGGTAAATATCATATGGTTAAAGAGGGCATCCTGAAGAGACAGACCTCATTCCTCATACTTTTCTGAATAAAGTTAAAACAAGCCCACAGCATGAAAGCAAAGTCCAGCTCATAAGCTTCTTTTGGTCAGTGCTGACCCAGCAACACCCTGCTCCCTTCCCTTGGCCTACTTTGGCTCTTAATAGTAGCTTTGTAACCTCTGACCTCCTTCTGAATCCCTCTTCCCCATTTCATGCTAGCTTTAGACTGACCACTTGGCCTTGACATTCCTGGCAAACTGATTCCACTCACTCCCAGCACCTGACCTTTATTAAGCAGCCATTGCTGTCTAGAGATCATGCTGAGGAACTCCCCCACACACTGGGCTTTATTTACACTTTGGAAAGGACCCAAAAACTTAGCTCTGGGAGATGATCTTAGAGTTCAGTACTACAAGAAAACCTGTGAACTGCTTCATTTTTTAGTGAAATGCTGTTCCATTTCCCAGCTACCGATTCATAGTGACACAGCATTGCTTGCTCTTCAGCCTGTACTTTCTCTCAGTCTGGCCTCAGGTGCTAGTAGCCCAGCTCACAATAAGTGCCACACAGAAAGAAGGGAATGAAATACTACTAGACCAAAATGGAAAGACACAATGATTCAGGAATCCTATTGTTTTCTCAAGCTGAGTCTCTATGGCATGCTTGGAATTGGTAGGGGTTTTATCTCTGATGGGAAGATCTAGAGAAAATAGGAGAAATGCTTGTCCCATTCAGTCCAGACATTAAACCCCTTGAGCTACCTACTTGGAGCTACCATATGCCTGTAAATACAGGCATCATCACCAAGGCCTACCAGAGATCACATGAGGTTTTGCATCTGCTGTGGGAAATAGGCAATCCACAGCCAAATTCCATGTGGGCTTATTCAGGGTCCATTTTTCTTTTCCAAGGCTAATATAACCCTTAAGTCCTCTGATTTCTGTCCCTGTGAGTCTCCTGCACAAATACTTCTCCCTTCTTGCTTAAACAACAAGGGTTCTTGTACATATCAACTCATTCACATACATCTGGGGTGTTCATGTGTATGTGAGAGGTGGTCTATTTCTTCTAGTTCTACAACAAATCAACTCTAGATTTCTGTTTGGGCTCCTCACAATGCCTGCCTTCAAAGAGTTCATGGTCTAGGGAGCAATATACATATGGACTATAATACAAAGACTACTTGGAGAAACCCACAATGGATATATTAAGCAAGTTTTTCAGAGGTGATTAGTTCTTCTGAAACATCTAGGAAAGCTTTACAGAGGAAGTAATGTTCTTTAAATATGAAATTTAGACAAGCTCAGAATGGTGAAAATGGAAAATAGACAGTGGTAGAAGAATTCAAAATTGAGGCAGCAAGCATAACACAAATGTTTATGTCAATCTGCCAAAGGTGTTTTCTAGAGCACAGTTTACTGAGTTTCAGGAAATTCATATTTACTGAGTTTCAGGAAATTCATATTTACTGACTGGTAAAATGCAGTTCTGTGGTTCAGACTGACTTCTCTCTGTCTGAATTAAATCTTGAGCTCTCACTGTATGTTATTTTTACAAATGTCCAGAGGCATGCTTGACAACTGATTTTTTCAGTGTGACTGTGGAAAGGTAGGCTAATATGAAATTGGAATGTTAGGACAGGGCCAGAATTTGGAGAAAATTGAAGGTCAACTTTAAGAATTTGTATCTGAATTAGTAGTAAATGAGAAGCCACTAAACGATCTTAAAGCAGAGGAGTAACTTGATCAGACTTACATTTTAGGATGACATTGATGACACTGGAGGTGACACAAACATTTAGGAGGCTGTTGCAATATGAAGAAAAGATGATGGGCTGAAAATAGCTTATAACAGTGGGAATAGAGGAAAAGATAAATCTGAGGGACATTTTGAAGATATGGAAGAACCACAGAACTTGGAAGTTGCTGTGGTATAGTGAATGAATAAGATGGGAGCATTGAGGGCAATTCTAAGATTTCTGATATATATAGCTGGGTGATGATGATGATCTATTGAGCATCTACTATGTACAAAATATATCCATAGTTTCAGTTAATTTCCACAACCCTTTGAAGTAGGTGTTTATTTTTTAGTCTCCATTCTACATATGACAAAACTGAGATGCCAAAAGGGTAAGTAATTTGCTCAAAGTATATAGACAGTACATAGAGTTTATATGTGCTCTGTATTCATGATTTCCAGTAACACTTTTTTCTTACAAAATCAGTACCTATAAAGCCCCTGGTAAAGTTACAAATTTGAAGAGAAAAAAGAAATAAAAATCTATACACAGCTAACTTTTAGGAGCAATTGGTTCCATATCTGTCAAGACTAATGAAAATGCATTCCCTCATCCATCCAGATCACTGCCTTATGATGTACTTCAATGTTTCTCTAAAAAGAAATGTCTGGCTATCACCCAAAGGTTAATTGTCTTTAGAGATCTATAGCCTAATCATGATATAATATTAGGGCAGATTATCTGAAAAAACTGGGACTAAAAGAAAATGGTAAAAACAATAGGACACTCTGGGAAGAGACAGTTTGCCTTATTCTAGGGGAAAGGATCTCTGAAAGCAAAATCAATTCAGAAAGAAATGCACAGTCTCTCTGGCCTGAATTAAAGAGAAGGAAGAGGCAGTTTGTATTTATCTACAGTAAGTTTGCCAGGTGATCACTCAAAATTAACAGTTTCTTTTGAGCTTACATAGTTTCTATGAAATGCACTTTTTTAATCAGAGTCTTTCCACCCTTAAACAGTTATACCCACAACTGAAGCTTGCTAGTTCAAAAAAAAAAAAAAAAAAGGTGGGGGAAGGATATCCATTTTTTTTGAGATAATTATTTTCTTGAGGAGATGATGAATAAAAGCATTAACTGGGCCTTAAATTGAAAAGCCATCAAATTTAATTTAGGCTCTGATCTCACAAATTGAAGTTCAATAATTCATTCATTCAGCAACTATTACTTAAGTGTCTATTATGTATCAGGCTAAGAGCTGAGAATATCAAGGCAGATATGGCTCCCATTCTTTTGCAGCTGTATATTCTAGTGGGCAACTCAAACAGGTATTTGCCAAATAGTCACATAAGTACTGTGTTAGGGAAGATTCAAGCTGCCAGAGGAGCATAGAGGAGATACACCTAACCCAGCCTAAGAACTGGAAAAAGGTTCCTATCATAGCTGGAGTTAAGAGTATTAGATACAAATTGACAGGAGATGAAACTGAACAGGTAAGATGGGCCTAAATTCTCCAGAAATTTCCAAGCCAGATTAAGAAATATTGACTTATCCTAAAAGCAACTAAGAACCATTGAAGGGTCAGAAGCAGGATGTGAGTGAAAGTATTAGACTTTTGTATTGAATTCCCTCTGAAGGCAGTCAGGATGTTGCTATATTCAGGCTAAATGGTGGTGACCCAAAGTATAGTGGTGTTAGTAGAGAATTCAAAAAGTGGATAAATTTAAGAGACTTTTTGGAGATATAATCACCAAAAATGATGATTGATTGGATATTGGTGCTAAAAGTAAGAGAAGAAATAAAGGATGGCATTCAGTTTTCTCACCTGAGCAACCATGTGTACCATAGTGCCACTGAACACAGGAAGAGAAGAAGGTTTGCGGAGATGTTAAGGCCAATTTTGGACACATTGAATTTGAGTATATGTGGGGGATTCAAGTAGAAATGTTCAGCAGGAATTTGTGGAATACGAATTTGATGTTTAGAAAAGAGCTCTTGGCTGATGATATAGATTCGGGATCCTTAGTCTATAATGAATCTCACAGGTGATAAAATATACCTGTTGGTGTTCTCAGTATCTCTTGCTTCCTATGCATATTTGATCCTATTTGAGATATTCTCTAGAACAGTACACACAGTGAAAGGTGGAGCAAGAAGAAACCCAAGTCTTTCATGAAATTCACTGCGTGATCTTGGATGAGTTACAACTCCCTGGATGTCTGTTTATTCATCAGAAAAAAACAGGAAAAAGTAAAAGGAAAAAGACAGTTATTCTAATTACTCTTCTCATATGATAAGGTAGTTGCTAGGTTTCAATACATTAATAGGTGTATAGGGCTTCAAATAGTTGCTGGTGCTGTATCAGTAGTTTTATTGTACTAGAGTCCCGCTAGTTTATGTGCTATTTAAGGTGGCAGCAGTTGTCCCATAATAGTTTAATAACAATAAAAGACTATCTTGTTGAGTATCTGCTCATTCCTGTACTCACGAAAACTTGAGTGAGCATTTTATGAAAGTGGAATTGTTGGGTCAATGGGTATATCCCTTTAAAATGTTTCCAGATATTGCCAAATTGCCCTCAAAAACATTGTCTGAGAATAGCTGATTCTCAATATCCTCATTAACACTGGGTGTTATAATCTTTAGGTGATATGACATTTTGCCTATCTTGTAAAATTTCCATTAAATTAACCAACTTTTCTGGGAGTAAGAATAAAATTTTGTTGAAGACTTTGGAAGACAGCAGGCAATGATGATCATTTATTAAGAATGTGACTAGACAAAGCTTCTATTCTGGAACCTGAGTAGATCACATATTTGAAAAGGTTGCTTTGGGATATATTGAATATTTTAGCATTAGCAAATGTGCTTCTCTCTTGAATAACATTTTAGTACTTTGACAAAATGTGCATATATAACCAATTTGAAGTGGTAGCATTCTTGCTCTCTCTGTGACTTTCAAGGATTCTGAATAAATGTAAATCTCTACATTTCATGTACCAAGCTTGATCCACATCAGAGTGATGAGATAAATGATTGAATTATTGGACAGCAATGTGAAGCTGCCAGATTCTATGGTGGCTTCTTGAATCAGTAAGCATTTTCTCCCCATGAGAATCTGGTATAAATTACCCCACAGCTGCAAGAGATGTGATCAAGGAAAAGGATCAAGGATGACCTCAGCAAAAGCATTACTGGCTTCCTGATACTCTAAAATATCATTAGGCTGAAATGCAAAGAATAAGGGAAAATACTTGGAATAAAGCTGGATCCAGGTTTACAAGCCAGACTGATTTTTGGCAGACTAATCACTTAGCAATGGAATTGTTTATTCTTGTTTATCGATTGGTTGCTAAGATATCTTGAACAGATCACTTGTTCTGGGTTCTATACATTTTTCTTCAACCAAGAAAGAAAAAGAAAAATTTTCTGTTACTTAATCTAAGTATGGCCTTTAATGGGTTATAACTATTTAATATTTTCATTAAAGATCAATAAATCATCTAGTAATAACTGACTTCAGTATCTTGTTTTTCTCTCTTTCAAAACCATTTATTTCACATGTATTCTTGCAAAATCCTCTGAGGCAAGGATTATTATCTGCATTTTACAGCAGAGCCGGAACTAGAACTCAGCTAATTTATCTCTTGTGCTTTCCTCTAAACAGATAGAGGAAACCTCTGGTGAATAGAGACATGGCAGTTGCTTTATAAATGTAAAAACAGGATTAAGAGGATTTGACTACAAAATAGTAAAGTATCATAGAATTTTTAAAAACAACACTTTAGAAACTTGGAATATTTACATTTTGAATTCAATTGAATTACAATTGAATTCAATTCACAACAAAAGTGTCCTCTGAATTTAGAGTGATTATAACAAAGTAAGTGAGCATTTGCTTTACTTTTACAAGTAAAAGTACCTTTACTAGAGGCAAATATCTCCAGACATTTTGTATTTTAATCTTCTTCCCTGATCATGAAATAAAAACAGACAATTCCCAGTGTCATACATATAAGGATCCTAACTCAATGGCTACCAGATTTAATTCAATTAAATTCAGTAAAATTGCTGAACACCTATCATATATATGACAGGAATTTTCAGTCTAGTGGGAAAGGGGGCACAGTAGATAAGATAAGTAAACATAAAACCAAAATGCCAAGCAGAATATAAATGCCTAAATGTCCTGGAGGTTAAGAGAATGGAAAGGTCCCATTCAATAAGGTAAGTAAAAAGGAATAGGGTGAGTGTCATGAAAGAGGTAGAGCTTGGGTAGAGCCTTGATAAAAAAAAAAAAAACATGGGTAGAATTTTAACTGGCAGGAAAGGGGACAAGGGGGTTTCAGGAAGATGAATTAACTCATACAAAGGCTTGGAGATAAGAAAGTCTGATGTGTATGGCGAATAGTTATAGTCCAGTTTGTTTGAGCTTAGGTATGATTTTAAAAAAAAGAAAAGCAGCTCCTGGCATCCTGGTTGGCCTGATACTCCCAGTAAGGTGATATTCTATTGTTGAACATAAACAATGTCACAGAATACCAATACCAGATAGGGCCTCTCTGACCACGATGGCTCAAGACATAAACAAGACCACTCCATAATGTGTGAACACTGACAAAACATGGACATTTTCTAAGCCACAAAATACCAAATATCCCCATCCCAACTAGTATTCTGTTTCTTCAGCAATTACATCATTAGTATCACTCTTGTATTCTCTTCTTCTGGATAAGATTTATTAAGACACCCAATCATAGGAATGATGGATGCTCCACTTCCTGACAGCTCATCCAATCAGCAAATCCCTGTTGCTGTAAACCCTCACCAAACCTTCAAACACAAGCCTAAATACTATAAGGCCTTTTAAATAGCCTCTTGCTGATTTGCTTCACAGTTCTGCCTGATGTGTGTTCTCTGCTGCACCTAATGATAAACTCAAACTGCTAAAAAAAACTCAGGTGAGTTCCTACTGGAATTTATCTTGAGGGAATTGACTGAAATGGAGGGTCCAACAAAATTCAGTTAAAGCCCTCACTGACTTAGACTAGCACCCTTGAATAAGTAATAGTGTGCACACCTGGGACACATTGTGCCTCTACCTATTCAATATGTCACCTGCCCTTAGCTGGAAGGGAAGTTCATACTGAATTTGGCTCCTATATTTCCTTGAATATTTTCAGTATTGTGTTTTTACTACTTTCCTAGGAATAAGATCCCCTGAAATGTTTTTTTTTTATATAATGTTATCTGATTAGAATTCTATTCTTCGTGGTAGAATTGTTTGCTAGTCTTCTGGCATCTGATCCTACAGTCTGGCAGCTTGTCTAGTGTCTTAAGTGTTGTCTCTAAGTGAAAACAGTCTATGGGGAGAGTAGAAGCATAGGTCGAATAAGTTTGAGCTGGCCCCAGGGGCTATGGAGTTCAGAATATCTCTTCAGAATGGTATCCTTGAAACAAATTTTGCTTTTGCCTTCAGTCTCTTTATTAGTTTTCTATTCTGTGCAACAAATGATCACAAACTCAGTGACTTAAAATAATATTCATTCTCTCAATTTCTACAGGTCAGAAGTCCAAAAACAACTCACCTGGGTTCTCTCTTTCAGGGTTTCATCAGGCTGAAGTCTTGTCAGAGGCTCAACTAGGGAGTGATTGATTCCAATATTCCCCAGGTTGTAGGCAGAATTCATCTCCTTGCAATTGGAGGAATGAGGTTCTTGTTTTCCTGCTGGCTGTTGGCCCCAAGTATGAGAGACCACCGGTAGAGAACACCTTGTTACCTGGGGTTCTCCAACATGATTTCTTACTTCATATAGCCTGAAGGCGGATTATTTCATTTCAAGGAGATCCCAGAGCCACTTTTGAGGGTTTTAGCCTGATGAGTCAAGGCTAGCCAGAGTAATCTCCTGTTTTAAAAAATAAATTTTATTGTGTATATTTAAGGTATATAACATGGTTTTATGGAATAAATACAGATAGTAAAAAGGTTATTACAGTGGAGCAAATTAACATATGTATCATCTCACATGTTTATTCATTTTTTTGTTTTTGTGCCGAGAGCACCTAAAATCTGTTCCTTTAACATGAATCCTAAATACAACAATTGCATTACTTATAAGTCATCATATTGTACATTAGATCTCTAGACTTGCTTATACTATATATCTGCTACTTTTTATCCTCTGAACTTATAACTCTCCATTTTCTCCCTGACCTCAAACTCCTACTAACCACTGTTTTATTCTCTAACTCTGTTTATTTGAATTTTTGTTTTTTAGATTCCACATAAAAGTGATATCATGCAATATTTCTCTTTCTGTGTCTGGCTTATTTTGTTTAGCCTAACGTCCTATAAGGCTATCCATGTGGGGCAAGATAGTGTTCTTTTTTAAGGATGAATAATATTCCATTATATATATATACATATACACACACATATATACTGTATTTTATACACACACATATATATAATGAAATATTATATACATATACCACAGTCTATTTTTATTAATATATCATAGTTGTACATATTTGGGGTAGATGTGATATTTTGATACATATATACAATGTATAATGATCAAATTAGCATAATTGGGATATCCATCACTCCAAAGATTTTACTTTATGTTGAGAACATTACAATTCTTTTTTATCTGTTTTAAAATATATAATGAATTATGGTTAACAATAATTTCCTTATTCTGGTATCAAATACAAGAACTTTGAGGGAGGAACCATGATGGCCAAATAGAGACATAGCTAGTCAGACCAACCCAGCTGGAAGGTGGGATATTGAGGAGAGTGGAGAAGAGTCACAGCACAGGTGTGGATCACAGAAAGAGTGCACAAAGACAAGTGGGGACCCCACAGAGGAAAGTCGTGAAGCTCAGAAAGAAGAGAAGATAGAAGCATGGATCAAATCCAGAGAGGCTTGGAGCCCAGTGAAAGGGTAAGGGGGATCCCCCCCCATCTATTTGCCTTCAGTGAACAATGGGACACAAAGTATATTGAAAGCTTTCCCACCCTCCATGAGCCCAGGCATGGTGGCTAATTAGGAATAGTGGGTTAAACCAGCAAGCTCCAGGAGTTTGGGCATCCATAAAGGGAACCCTATGGGAGAGTGCTATGAGAGACTAGAGTACCGGCTTTCTTATACCTAGACACTTCATCCTCTGCACCTGGCATTCAAGAAAGTAGTTTGAGCTTGGGCCAACTGTGAGCCATTGCTCCTCCGCCACCCATTGCAACCACAAGAGTAGCTTGAATCAAGAAGCTCACGAATGGCTGTTTCTCTTTGGCTGGTGTGGACCCCAGGCTAAGCTTGCCACAAAGAGCAGGGCCTCCCACAGTTTGGGAGTTACCTGCCTGCTGGCATTCACAGGATTGTGGGCTGGCAGCTTAGATAGGTGGGCCAGGCCTGGCGCCCTCTAGACATGAGAGCAGTGGAGGGAGACACTGGGGAGAGGTTTTCGACCTAGACTTGGGTGACAAGGGAGTCCTTGCAGACATATCCCATGGGAGAGTGTGGTGTGGTGCTGAGGAATGGGGATCTTTGGGCATGCTTACACATCCTCACATGGGCAAACTGCGATATTGGATAAGGGTGTGGTATTCAGAGACAAGCTAGCTCCCAGTTCCATGACAACCAAACACCTAAGATGCACCAGCTGAATGGGAGCTGCAGCCCCTCCCCCCATTCATTACAATACAGAGCATAGATTGAGCCAAGAACTCATGAGTGGCTGCTGTTCTTTGGCAGGAGTGTGACTCTGGTTGAAGTCCCTCCAGACAGAGGGACCCACTATACTCCCTTTGGTGACTTGTGGTGGAATAGGAGTACACAGCTGGGGAACCTTCTGTCTGCCAGCATTTCAGGGAGATGCATGCTAGTGGATCAGACACATGGACTAGGGGGAAGTTACAGAGCTGCTCTCAGGTGGTGAGGGAACTCACGTGGACTGATCTGATGGGAATGTGCAGTAAGGTTCCAGGGAGCAGTGATTTGGGAGGGTGCTTACCCTTTCCCACAGAGAAACTGCACAAGTGGACAAGGAGGGAAACAGCCCAGCCTGGGGCCTTAGTACTCAAGCATTTAGGGCCTTCCCTCTGGAACAGCCTTCCCAGTTTGGAGAGCTTGTCCTGTACCTCATTCCAGCAGCTCCCCCTAGTGGCTGGAAAAGCAACTGCTGAGCCCTGCCAAGGTTTTACAAAGCCTTTTAGGCTCTGCAATCTAGCCATCATCTGCTTTGTTCCTTCCCCTCCTCAGTGGGAGTAGAGATCAAGCAACCTCCTGGGAGCTACAGGGTCCCTCCTAAAGCTTGGGGCACTCATGTACACCACCTGAGGGACCAGAGCTTACCATGGGCACAAAGGAACACTTCAGCAACTGGCTCTTCCTCACAAATATCAACCATTGACGGGGGAATGACTCTAAAGCTCAGCATAGTGCTGAATGATGCTAAAGCTCAGCAAACAGGGTGTGGCTGATTTGAACTCATGAGTACCACATGCCATCTCAGAAATTAAGCTGGGGACGGAATCCAATTCACACTGCTGGGAAAAGGTGAAGACAACAGGTCAGAAGCAACACGAGAGGTCCATCAAACCTAATTGAACACCCCATAGGAAACTTGCAACCAACACACCTCTCCCTGCCACTGTCAGAGATCAATCTTCAGGGATCCAGAGACAAGACCACAAGCAAGGCCTAGTATACTAAGGTCTTGACTGAAAGGCCAGATGAGAAGGAATCAGTGAAAGAACTCTGGAAATATGAAAAATAAGAGTAAAAGGATACCCCAAGAAGAAAACAATAACTGCTTACCAATGGATACCAACCAAAACAAAAGTTGAAATGACTAATAAAGAATTCTAAATGTGGATTATAAGGAAGCTCAATGAAATAAAGAGGAAATGGAAACCAAACACAAGGAAACCACAAAAACAATACAGAAAATGAATGAAAAATTCACTAAAGAAATCACATTATTAAAAAATTCAAATAGCATGTATGGAAATGAAAAACTCATTCAAGGAAATATAAAACACAGTGGAAAGTTTTAAGAATAAACTAGATCAGGCAGAAGAAAGAATCTCAGAGCTTGAAGAAAACACCTTTGAATTCAACAAGTCAGTCAAAATAAGGAATAGAGAGACAAGAGAAATGAACAAAGTGTATAAGAAATATGGGATTATGTAATGAGACCTGACATAAGAATCATAGACATCCATGAAGATGAAGAAGAAAATACACAAGGGCTGGAAAACCTATTTGAGGGAATAATTGAGGAAAATTTCCCTGGTCTTGCTAGAAATATAGATATCCAGGTACAAGAAGCTCAACAAACTCCTGGGAGATTCATTTCAAGGAGGCAGTCACCACAACATGTAGTCATAAGACCGGCCAAAGTTAACATGAAGGAGGAACTCCTGTGAGCCATGAGGTGAAAACATTAGGTAACTTACAAAGGAAAACCCATCAGGCTAACTGCAGGATTCTCAACTGAGATATTATAAACCAGAAGGGATTGGGGCCCCCTTCTCAATCTTCTCAAAAAAAAATAATGCCTACCCTAGAATTTTGCATCCTGCAAAACTGAGTTTATTATATGAAGGATAAATACTTTCTCAGACAAGCAAACACTCAGGGAACTTGTCAAGATCAGACCTGCCCTACAGGAAGTTCTCAGATCTGCATATACATTTATCAGCACAATAGACACTCACCAGTGTAAAATTACTCAAAAGGTAAAGCTCAGAGCCCATATATCATATGAATTGCCCACAGAAGAGACATAGGCTGGCTGAATGGAGAAGAAAACATAAGCCAAGCATCTGCTGTCTCAAGGAAACGCATCTTACTCACAAGAACGAATTTGGACTAAAGGTGAAAGGGTGGAAAATAAATTTCCATGCAAATGAAAACCAAAAGAAAGCTGGGGTAGCCATTTTTATATCAGATAACATACCTTTAAAGCAACAAAAGAAAGACAAGGGTGATCACTATATAGTTGTGGAGGGAAAAATCAAAAAAGAAGACTTAACAATCCTAGGTATTTATGAACCCAACACAGGAGTTCCCAGATACATAAAGCAAATCCTGATTGCTCTAAACAACCTGATAAACAGCAATGCCATAATAGCTGGAGATTTCCACACACCACTGAGAGAACTTAACAGATCCTCCAAGCAGAAAATAAGGAAAGAACAGTGGACTTAAACAGAAATCTAGAAAAAGTGGGCCTAACAAACATCTACAGAACACTTTATCCAAACAACACCGAATATTCTTTCTTCTCATCAGCTCATGGAAAGTTCTCTAAAATTGATCACATCCTAGGCCTCAAAACAGATCTCAACAATTTAAAAAATATAAATTATACCATGTATCTTCTCAGAGCACAGTGGAATAAAACTTGTGGTAAATACCAACAGAAACACTCACCTCTACACAAAGTCATGGAAATCAAACAATCTATTCCTGAATGACTATTGGGTCAAGGAGGAGATCCAGATGGAAATCAAAAAATTCTTCAAACTAAATGACAAAGGGGACACAAGTTATCAAAATCTGTGGGATATAGCAAAAGCATTCCTAATAGATCCTAATAGATCAAAACTAATATCATTAAATGCCCACATCCAAAAGAAAGAAAGATCACAAATGAACAAACTAATGAACTTCCCCAAGGAACTGGAAAAGTAAGAGCAAACCAATGCTAAATAGGGAGAAGAAAAGAAAGATCAGAGCAGAACTAAGTGAAATAGAGAATAAAAGAACTATTCAGAAGATTAATAAAACCAAAAGTGAGTTCTTTCAAAACATAAACAGATTTGCCAGCCCACTTGCTAGATTGACCCAGAGCAGAAAGGAAAGGACTCTAATAAGCTCAATTAGAAATGAAAAAGAGAGGTCACAACAGAAATCACAGAAATACAAAACATCTTTGCATGCTATAAAAGCCAAAGTTTTGGCTCTATGCCAAAAACTTGAAAATGTGAAGGAAATGGACACATTCTTAGAAAGACACAACCTCCCTAAGCTTAATCAGGAAGAAATAGAATTCCTGAACAGACCATTAAAAGAAGACAGAATAATGGCCAGCAAACATATAAAAAAATGCTCAACATCTCTAGTCATTAGGGAAATGCAAATCAAAACCACAATGAGATATCACCTAACACCAGTGAGAATGGCCTTTATCAAAAAATCCTAAAACAACAAATGCTGGAGTGGATGTGGAGAGATAGGAACACTCTTACACTGCGGGTACCACTGCAAATTAGTACAACCTCTGTGGAAAAGAATTTGGAGATACCTCACAGAGCTAAAAATAGAAATACCATTTGATCCAGCAATAGGACTTTTAGGCATCTACCCAAAAGAACAAAAGACATTCTATAATAAAGACATCCGCACTTGAATGTTTATGGCAGCACAATTCACTATTGGAAGGATGTGGAAAGAACTCAAGTTCCCGTCAATCCATGAGTGGATTAATAAAATATGGTATATGTATACAATGGAATACTACTCAATTACAAAAAATGATGGTGATCTAGCACATCTTACATTTTCCTGGACAGAGCTTGAGCTCATCCTCCTTGTAAGGTATCACAAGAATGGAAGAATAAGCACCACATGTACTCACCATCAAATTGTCACTAACTGATCAACACTAAGGTGCTCAGACAGTAGTGATATTCATTGGGGGTTGGGGGATCGGGGTGGGTAAACTGACAACTAAGGGGCGGGATGCAGTGAACATTGTATGGGGGAAAGTACATGCCTCCAATTCTGGCTTGGGTGAGGCAAAGTCGTAACATGTAACCAAAATGTACTCCCATAATATCCTGAAATAAAAAAAATTAAAACCATAATTTGAAAATAAAAAAAGCAATAAAAAATATCCCAATTAAAAAAGTCCCAGATCAGATGGGTTCACACCTGAATTTTACTGTACCTACAAAGAAGAACTGGTACCAATAGTGCAGAAATTATGCCATGACATTGAGTATGATGGAATCCTTCCCAACTCATTTTATGAAGGCATTAACAACTTGATACCAAAGCTAGGAAAGGACACCCCAAAAAGAAAGCTATAGACCAATATCCTTTATGAATATAGATGCAAAAATTCTCAGCAAGATTCCTAGCAAACTGAATTCAACTGCACACCAAAAAAATAATTCATCATGACTGAGTGGGCTTCATCCCAAAGACGCAAGGATGGATCAACATATCCAAATCTGTAAATGTAATTCACCATATAAATAAAAGCAAGAACAATTACCATATGATCCTCTCAGTAGACACAGAAAAAGCATATGACAGAATTTAGCACACTTTTATGGTAAAATCTCTTACCAATATAGGCATACATGGGCCATACCTTAAAATTATTAAAGCCATATATGATAAACCCACAGCCAACATCATACTGAATGGGGAAAAATTTAAAGCATTCCCACTTGGAAGTGGAACCAGACAAGGTTGCCCACTATCTCCACTGCTATTCCACATAGTACTAGAAGTCCTTCTCAGAGCAATCAGACAAAAGCAGGGTATCTAGGGTATCCAAATGGGGGAAGAAAGACATCAGACTTTCACCCTTTGCTGATGAAATGATATTATATCTAGTATAGATTAATATATTAATATTAATTAAAATAACTAATTATTAACTAATATTAATAATAGATTAAGATTCAATCAAGAGACTCCTGGAATTCATTAATGAATTCAGCAAAGTCCCAGGATACAAAATCAATGCACACAAATCAGTAGGTTTCACATATGCCAATGACAGTCAAGCTGAGAATCAAATCAAAGATGGAACACCTTTCACGATAGCGTCAAAAAAAAAAAATTTAAGAATATATTTTCCAAGGGAGGTGAAAGACCTCTACAGGGTGAATTACAAAATACTGAGGAAGGAAATTTGCAGAGGATTTAAACAGATGGAAAACCCTACCATGCTAGTGGATTGGCAGAACCAATATTGTTAAAACATCTATACAACCTAAAATTATCTACAGAGTCAATGCAATCCCTATCAAAATACAAACAGCATTTTTTGCAGATCTAGAAAAAATAACTCTACACTTTATTTGGAACAAGAGAAGATCCTGTATAGCCAAAGCAATCTTAAACAAATATAACAAATTTGGAGACATCACTCCACCAGATCTCAAGCTATATTACAAGTCTATAGTAACCAAAACAGCATTGTATTGGCACAAGAACAGAAATACAGGCCTTTGTAATAGTACCGAAAATCCAGATATAAAAGCATTCTCACATTTTCATCTAATGTTTGACATAGCAGACAAACATATACATTGGGAAAACAATCGTATTCAATAAATGGTGCTGAGCTGGTACCGCTTATATTATCCTGGATTGAGCTTAAGCCCATTATCCAAAGTGAGGTGACACAAGATCGGAAGAATGGGCTCCACATGTACTTGCCATCAAATTGGTACTGACTGATTAACACTACA